>JAAEAF010005181.1:0-18950 GCA_011037195.1 Triatoma infestans
TGCCCAGAACTAATTTTTTCATAAGAAAAAAAAGCTACTAAAATTGATTTGAATAGTTTAAAGAAATCCCGAAAAACTGAGAAATCATTGCTGTTCTAAATCAGATTTATTACCAAATGTACACTGAGAAATCAGTCATATTTGTTTTGGGTTAAATCAAGAATGCGCGCATTAGATATTTAAATGTGATATAATATAATTAAAATACAAAAAATAGAATGTGATTTTTTTTAAATTATCGAACATTTTTTTAACCTATTTATAAACCTTTTTATAGGTTACCAAGCAGTGAATATTTATTTATTCAAGTGAACATAAAATATAAAAGTAACATTCAAATTTTAATTGAGTAAGGATTTACTCTATTTATTAAAATATTGCTAAACTTGATAAGTATCATACATTTAATTGACATATCACATTTTTTTTTTTTTAATGCTACAGTTCATTAAATGCTATAATTTCAAACATATTTTCAAAAATGGTTGCAATTAATGTGCACATTTAATCTATTGTAAAGTTGTACACAATGATAAATTTCCAGTGAAAGAGAGTCAATGGTCACTTTTGTAAATACTTCTGCCATCTGTTGAATAAATTGGAAGTTAATGTCTATCAGAAACATGCATAGATTAAATAAGTTAAATTTTTAGCCAGCGTTATCTCTATAAAAATTATAGTATATCCTAGATAGAATTTTATTATTTATTTTTTAGAGAGAGAGAAATATATATAATGAAATCGCCAATTTCGCTTATAGTCATTAAAAAGAAGCTGCTATGATGCAAATATTTTGTAACCATTTATCTTATTTATAAATCTTTTCTTTTATTTATATTTTCCTCTTTCAATGAATCGATTAAAATTATAAAGCTGTGTTGTGTCTCACAGATAGAAATATTTATATTTGTATGAGATATATAAAAAGCAAGAAAGAGTAACTCGCACGTATTGTCAACACAATTATATATATATTGATTATGAAAAGGTAAAAAGCAGAACTAAGAGGAGGGGCTAAATATTGACGATTCCATGAGTTCCTTGATGCTGTGTGGGCACGCATAGCATAAAATGAAGGCTTGGCTATGCTCCAGACAAGTTCTTCTTTCCTTACTGTTAACCGCTGGGATTATATTTGCACTTTCTTAAACAAAATGAAACATTAGATAAGTGAACTTTTATCCCACATCTAATTTATCGTTTTATTCTAAAAGCTTTTATTGCAATATATCTTCCTAAAACAAAAAGTAAGTCAATTTATAGGTTATTCTTAGTAGCCATTTTATTATTCTGTTCTTTATTTCCACAATTTTTTAGACTGATGTGATATTATTTAAATGTGTGGTAGAATATTGATTAATCAAATGGTAATTGTTCAGTTGAATGTAGAAGCATTAAAATATATAAATTTTAAACTGAAAATAGGTATCTGTTTTAATAAACTAGTAACAGATAATCGATCTCATTACAAATTTTTATACGACAGTGTCTACATGTTAAAAGTTAATTTAGGGAACTCTAGTTAAAAGAGGGTGACAACTGTAACTGCCACAAAAAAATAAAAATATACCTGCACCCCAATCTTTGTATACATAATTTTAAAGGGATCAGAGTTGGTTCTAAGAATTTCTTGTTAATTTCTTACAACTTTAAAATCCCTTTATTCACTATAGTTATTTTGTTGGGAATGTTTTCTTCTTGCAGTAGATAATTTTAAAAATACAATACCACTAATATTTCTTATAAAAAAAAAAAAATAGATGAACTTTTGGCTGTAAATAAGAGAAAAATAATAGAGAAATAAGTTTAAAGAAACCATAAATGGGCATCAATATGTGGGGCATTAGTTCTAAACTAATCCTAATGTATCAGACCTAATTCTGATGTCTTTAAAGTGTTTAAACATTCTCTTCCTTTAGAAGATTAAGTTAAAAGTGAGATGATTGATCCAAATTTCAAAGTGTTGTGTATATTGAAGTGTATGCTGAATTTGAGTAAAGTTTGTCAAATAATATCATTCTACAAAAAAAATTTACTTTCAAAATTTGTCTATAGATGTAACAATATTGTTAACCGGCGTCAATGACCATAGATAGATATTGACGCGCTTTAGATTAAAAAATATTGTTAAGCACTAAGGCATTAGACTGAATAGCAAATTAAATTTCGACGTCGAAAAAGGTCTTAAAACAAAGAAGTTTCCTATAGAGATTCTTGACCCTTACGCAGTTCTTGTCTAAAGTAGGTACTCAAGATTAGTATCTACTTCTCAAATTGAAGCATTGATAGATTCCAAAATAAATTGTGAATAATCTTTGGTGAATATGTAAACAAGGTAAATTAATTCTAATATTACTTACTTGTGGAATGTTTTCATTAGAGAAGATTGTCTCTTCTTATCATCTTGAGTTTCCATAATTCGAATGTCATCCAGAACTCGTAGGGGAATTAGGGTTATCACTTCTTCACAATATCCTTGCAAGTACTCCAAGCTCTAACCACGAGTAAAAACACTTATACTAACCTTATTATACCTAGTGAGCGGTGAACAATGGGCCTGCATTCTTTCTGTGTGTATGAAACCTCTTTTGCAATAACAATAACAATGAGGTTAGGAACGAAAAGAATAACTAGAAGCCTATTAAATAGCTAAAATTTATTAAACTGTAGCTTACGTACAATGCATTATTATATATTATTTTAAATTATATGATAAAAGCAATGAGAAATAATACGAGCGATACTTGATTACTCTGTACGATGAGCAAAGACAAAGGTTTTCTGCATCACACCGGGCATCCACATTTTCAAAATCTCCATCTTTCTGTAGTATCGAAGAAAAAATATTGCATGACAAAACTAAAATTGGTGAGATTATTTATGCATTTGCTAAATGTTTCTACAGATGCCAGTAATTATGGGCTCATAAGATGCGCCAATCAAGCTCATAAAGACCTTATGATCTTCCGAAAAAGCAGTGTAGCAATCGAGACTTCCAGAAAATGTTGCTTTCTCTCACGACAGGACTTTGCTTGAAAAAAAACTATCTCAAGGGCCTTTGAACATAATTAGAAGAGAAGAAGTAACACGGTGATGATAATTTTTTCAGTTAGGATCATTATGACATTATTAACAGAAACAAATTTAAACAAAGATATCAACGAACTCTGTGGTTGGTTCTGCAGTGCTGGGAAGCATCATGATCTCGAATAAGTTTTGGTCAATTTTAGCCATGATAGAAGCAAATCTAATCGCAAGAACAATGGAGAAGGTGCCCTTATTGTAGCTAGCAGCAAAAAATTTCACTGAAATATTATAAGTAAGGAATTTAATCAATTGAACCCATCTTTGTCAAGATTTGTTATAGAAAGCCTGCGATAGTACTGATTGAAGAAGTTCTTGCCTCAAGCAGCATCTTATGAACAGTATCCTTCTTACTACAATGCATTACATAAAATTTGTTCCACGTATAATTTTAGTAAAATTTATGTTGTTGGAGATTATAACCTTCCTACGTAAGCAGGAATCAGCGGACATTTCAACATTTTCCACTACAGAACAACAATCATATCATATTTTTTCTTATCATTTAATCTTCTTCATATGAATAAAGTTTTTCCTTGTAAGTGTGATTGAGGTAAATAGGCTATTTTTAAATCCCACCAAACTAGAATTTATCCATAAATTCTGTAAAGATGTTTTCAATAATTGCTTGCGGTTTTATACTGGTACAAATAAAAGACAAATAACCAGGCTAATATTTTACAAAGAATTTATTTGATTCCAAATCTCTTGAAACTCTTAAAAAGTTAGAAACCTACGAAATATTATAATTTTATTTATAAAATGTACAATGATAATTGAATGATAAATTATATTTATACATACCTATAATTGCATATTTAATAATTATAAATACATATTTTTTGTATTTTTTTTTAAATAGGGTTTTACTTTATTATTGAAGCCTTTCCTAGTATTGCCTTTTATTGCGTTGCTAAACTCCCACAATTAAGCTTTATCAGCACATGATCCTCTAACGTCAATCTCCACAGATGGCTGTTCATATATTTTTTTAAAACATGTACAAAGTGTCAATCTGGCTCCTGGGAATTGTTGGCTCGCATAAGTCGCCCTAGGAAGCGGGGACCTAGTTTTGTACCTATTATTTTCTATTTTTCTCGATATAGTATCAGTCTAATGAAGTTTTCGAGCAGTTGTCAAATAACAAAGTAAAAAATTAATCCTCTTAAATAAAAAGTATTTAAATCAGAACAATATTTCTGAACATTTAAATCAGGATTATTTTTTCTTGCAATGGAATGATTCGGAAATCAAATACTTTTCATTTACTTATCCATGTTAATCAACTTATTTATTTTTGTTTATTTATTTATTTAATCTTTTTTTAAGGCACATTAACATCTGAGGCCATTGGCGCCTATAGCCTTCTCAGTTCACTACCGGCCTCCTGACAAAGCTTCAAGACAACATCAACAGACAGTGAACTATAAAATCTCCTGGGAAGAAACAAAATCTAGAGGTAGCACTGGTCTTGAACTGGGGACCTACATGTGGGAGTCCAGCGCGCTAACACTGAGTTAATTCTTTCCAGATCTATTTTATGTTGTACTGATACAATTACTAAGCATTTATCTTTACAATATGCGCTTGGTTGATAAATTTCACTGATCTTTTATAATTTACTTGTCAGAATATAATTTGAATAAATTATCCATAACTGGTTAGGTGAAAAATTACCTTGACTGAGCAAATTATAATAAAAGTGGAATTAAGAAAAAAATAAATTCCCATATGATGTATGCAATGGTCAGCTTAACGGCCAAGTAGTTTCTAGGGTAAAAAACAAAGTATTTTTACAGCTTTTTTTTTTTATTTAAACCCGATGTTACGACAAACATTGTTTGCCATCTTCAGGGGCTATGTATAAAGAAAAATTACAAATTTTGGTGTATGTTTTAACAGAATAACTCAAAAACGAAAAGTCGCAGGAAGCTAAAACTGGATATTTCGTTTAGGTAGTATCACCACATCAGTCACGAAGATTAAGGGCAAGATCCACAACCGGAAGTGTGGAATCCAGACGTTACTAAATGTTTTTTTTTACAGTTTTTTATGATTTTCTTGATAATGGTTCCAATGGTTTTTTTTAAACTTACCTATACTAGTTGTTGAGGTTAGTTCCGCAAAGCTGAAAATCATCAGAGATATTTTCCATGATGGCCCGCTTCTTTTTGTAGTCATCAACCGATTTCGGGTGTTTACCCATCATCAGGATGTTTTTATCAAAACAGAGTGATAACATAGACTTGCACAGAGCAAATTTAGTTGATCACTTCTTTGGATACAACTAGGCACAAAATTTTTTAATTAAAATGATTTACCTTTTAATTTCTTTAACCCATTTTCCAAAAAAAAAAAAATATTTTAAGGGTTTTTTTTTTGCCAGCAATGATAGGTAATAAGTTTTCTAATACCACAAAATTTAATATAACCTCCACAAATGGAAAATAATTCATTTTTTAAATAGAAATAAGGATGATTGTCAAATTGAAAATTATTTCTACATAGAGAATATTAATTCCTTCTTTAGCTTGCAAATATAGAAAATTAGGAACATTGTAAGTATGGCGAAAGAGTTAGAGTGAGATGGTCTCAAGACTATAAACGACAAAGACAAACACGTGTGACGAAAATCATTAGCGAGTCAACTTACATAATTCTCTCTCTCTCTCTATAATTAGATACTGTTAGGGCAACGACTTGTAACATAACACCTCTCACTATATGTGAGTGTGTATTCAAGGTAGCACTAACTAACTTATGTATTCAGGTGTCACAGTTCTAAATTTAAGGACCATTCATACACATTTTGGTATATCTCACATCATTTGTATCATTTCAAATGGAACACAACCTATTATTACTTGGGTAATACTTTCTACATATAAATAAAATATGTTTGTGCAGGAAATATAAATTTAACAGAAAATGCATTTGTCATCAAAGTTATTTATTGAAATTTAAAATAAACATAATTGGAAACACTAATTATGTTAACAACATTAATTTTCTTCTATATCTTTATGGGTTTCGGTTTTTTCTACTTATTGTCACAGAAAAAAACACAATCATAACTGAAAATTCATATAATTTTATTACATGATACCAACAGTGGCTTGATTTAGGCATGAAAAGAACTGTTTAAGACTCTAGTGATAACAGGATATTGTGATTGATGAAATGAATATACAAGAATTGACAGTACACTCATAATTTACATTTTACGATTTACTTAGCGTGAAGAAAATAGTCTATGGAGGGGGAAATGAAGTGTGATGTTAGTTGTAAATGGCGAAACGCTGGCTGTTGTGAATCGCTTGAAGAACGAGTGGCTACCTTGCTTGATCTAATGATATATAAGTTACTTTTCTTGGTTTATCTTGAGACTTGTTAACTCCTTAAAGTTAATATGGCGATTGCTGCTAAGTCCTTAGAATTTCCTGTTTTTTATCTCAGTTTGTCTTACCGCCAAGTGGGAGCTAGAGACAGCTTCTACTTAGCTGATTGGCTGTCCAAGTTGAAGCTCATTCGGCAATGGCAACAGAGGAGGCAATACGTAGCTGAAGTGCGCCTCGGCAGAGCTGATAATGAAACTAATAAGTCCAGAATTTGCTATCAAAGATTCCATTACAAGACTTGTTACAAACATTTTAATAGAAATAGCAATATTTAAACTTATTGCGTAGAGATTTAGCGATTGAGAGCGTGATTATGTGAGACTGTTGGCCGAAGATAATTTCTTGATGAATTCATTGTGCGTTAATTGTATAGTTTGTTCATGAGGACTTAGCCTTTCTCAGAAACTGGAAGACGCTGACGATGGTTATAGCGGTTAGAGCGTATTATAGTGATCTGGTAGTCTTATCAGGTAGGCGTGTCAACGGCACAGTACTGTAGTAGTGACAAAAAGCATGACGTTGTTTGTTCAAACCATATGCTTCAAACGGAAACTACATTCGTTGATAGTAAATACTGTAACAAGGCCTGCCTAAAACCTGAGAAGGACATTTTGTATGTAAATTACATCAGAACATTTTAAATAAAGCTATATAAATAAAATTTAAGCCACATATTTCTGTCTCAAATAGCATCAAGGATGAATCACTGGAATAAATTCAATAAAATTTAGCAGAAGTGTGTGTGATAGTATGGATGATTGAGGAGTAAATTGATGAATTTATTTCATTTCGAAATCGTAAATGCTTGGTAGATATTAGAGCTCCATATGGAAAAGTGGACAAACTACTTCTTCAGAGATATTGGTGTTTCAACTGAATTTACTATCATAACAACACTTATAGTTGAAGGTTTAGGGTTTAGTGAGATTAGTGTACCCACAGCAAATTCTAGTTCACTACCACGTATTTAATTTTTTGGAAGACATATTCCATGGATGGACTTACAGTTACACATTGTATACATAACAGAAGACTACATTCCTAAATAGATAGATATATTTATTGCTATAAAGAAACATTACATTTTATTAGCAATAAAGATGCTACATACAATTGTAACAATAAATGTAGGAATAGAATGTAGGAATGACAGTATCTCGTATTAGCTTAATATAAGAATAATAGGAAAATGAAAGCTATGAAAGTAAAAATTATATTCCAGGAATTTTTTTAAAAATAAATTTTAATCTAATTAAAATAGTTCTACACAAAGTAGAAAGTAACGATTCCAAATGAAAATAAATTTTACATTCTCACTAAAATGCAAGAAACACAAAATAGAGAGAACTTAAAGAACCAGAGGAAGAGAGAGAAACAAATATATATAATATATAATAAGGGAAAAAAGTAAATATTTAGATAAGATTGAAAAAAAAAAAGAAGAAAAGGTGTAAAAGAAATTATTAATGCTTTGCCTTTTGGTTTGTGTTGTAAAATAACTACATTGTTATTAAATTAAATAGAAATATTTACAAATAATAAAGAAGGAATGAAATTATGTAAGTGGATGATAGTAAGAGAAGTATCATTATTTAGGATGAAATTGAAACAGTAAGAACCCAATCATTCATTTAATACGAAGGATCCCCCAATTATGGACTCATTCATGAAATAATATTGGGTTGGTGCAAAAATAATGCAGGTTTTTATATGCCAAAAAAAAAAATTATTATAATTTGTATAAAACTAAGATTATTTATTCAAAATATGTTCCATCATTATCAACACATAGTTGCCAACGTGTCAGAAGCATTTTTTATTCCAGTTTCTAAAAAATCTTTATTTAAACTCTCAATAAACTCGCGGAAGGCATTTTCGGTTTCACTTCGGTCCCTAAAATTTTTTCCTCTTAAGAAGTTGTCCAAATGTCTAAATAAGTGGAAGTCCGTCGGCGAAAGATCGGGGGAGTATGGAGGGTGCGGAAGTGTTTCATATTTCAATTCCCGAAGTTTCCTGAGAGTTGGCATTGCGATATTGTGGCCTGGCGTTATCGTGAAGAAGAATTGGTCCTTTCCGATTCACCAATGCTGGACAAAGACTTTGCAATTTCCTATGCATTTTGTCAATTTCTTGACAATATGTTTCAGCCGTGATTGTTTCGCCAGTATTTAGGAAGCTGTAATGAATAACACCTGCAGTAGACCACCACACTGTCACCATTACTTTTTTCGGGTGCAGGCTTGGTTTCGCGAAATGTTTTGGTGCTTCATCCTTGTCCAGCCACTGGCCTGACCGTCTCCTGTTGTCGTATTGGATCCATTTTTCACATGTCACGATTCGATTAAGAAATGGTTCATTTTGGTAGCGCAACAGAAGGGAATTGCAAATTTCAAAACGCCGATGTTTTTGGCTCTGGGTCATTCGTGAGGTAGCCACGTATCGAGCTTTTTAACTTTACCAATTTGTTCGAGATGGCGAACGACTGTTGAGTGGTCAACATTAACTTCTCTCGCAAAGTCCCGAGTGGTTTTGCGAGGGTTATCTTCCACCAATGCCCTAAGATGGTCGTGATCAACAACAGAGGGCCTACGCGACCTTCCTTGTCTTCGAGATCAAAATCTCCAACACGAAATTTTTGGAACCATCGCTGCACTGTACATTCACTGATGCTTCCTTCACCCCAAACAACATTGATGTTACGCGCAGTTTGAGCCGCACTTCGACCAAGTTTGAACTCGTAAAAATAATTTGACGAAAATCTTGTTTTGACATGGTGAATATCGGAGGTCTTAACTCATACAAAATGGAACACAAACTAAACTGATATTTGAGGAAAAACAACATTATTTATAATCCATTACCTAGACTGGAGGATTATCTTTGTTTACTTGGCAAGCAGAAGTAAACAAAAGATGAAAGTTCAAAAACCTGCATTATTTTTGCACCAACCCTATATAATTTATTTAGGTGATAGAATTAATTATTAACAAATCAATTATATTTGAATCATTTGTCAAGTGATCAATTGTTGCAGGTAATGATTCCTGATTGGCGAATAAATTGGGCAAGAAAGTAAGATGTGTACTAAATTTTCTAGACTGTTTAAATTGTAAAGTGTACTTAATGATTTAGAAGCAATGAAATTTTAGACTCCATTCTGTATCTTAATCTTATCCATTGGGCAATCTTAACCGGCTGGTGACCTAAGTTTATCTATAGCAAAGTTATAATAAATATATTCTTCTTTATTGGCTAAGTTATTTGTATTTTTATACATAGTTAAAGTAGAATTGATCCACAATAGACTTCCTAGGATAGGTGGCGGTATAATGAGACTCAGCCACCTCTTTACTAATCTAATCTATAGGTCTAATCCGATCTAATATATCAAGGAAAACTATATAATTTTTCCATTTTTCAAGGAGATGAGGTACATTACTAAATATATAGTCCAATCTGCCACAATAAGTAACATCAGATTCCCAAATTACATTGAACCACTCAGAAAAGCTGAGTACACAAGTTCCATTCAGCTTTATAGCTTATATAAGTCTCTTAAGCAAAAAGTCTAATTTCGTCTATTCTTAAAATTTTGATCCAGTAATTCAAAGGAACCACAATAGAACTTTTAGATAGCAGTGGATTTGACTTTGTAGCCCTAAAAGACTTTGTGGAACCTAAAAGTTCTATTATGTCACTGTTAGGGAAAATGTTTACTATAACATGTAATCGCCTGTAAATTGTACAAAATGTAACTGTGAATGGAATGAATATATTGGTAGTAGAAATTGTTAGTTAGATCCCATCAATCTTGCACAAATCACCTACCTCTACCAGCTTTATGTGTATAGTGTGAATGTTTTCAGAAACCATTAATATTAAGAATATTAGCACCAAGTTATTGTAGAAAATATTTTTTCATAAATAGGGAAGAGATAATATGGATTTTCAGTCCAAAAAGTTTTAAAAATATTTTGCAATGTTACTATACATAATTTGTTTAGGGACTTCCTTATAATTTCTGCTTCCAGATAAAATTACCCCTGGGAAATTTACCTAGTTGTTTGAACAGAGATTAAATAAAGAGAATTCATAAACTTATTTTCTATTGTTATTCATCAGTTTTTATTCTTAAAACAATAAGGAAAGTCTATCCTTCAAAATCAGTCATATTAAGAATAATTTTTAACCACAGCAGCTTGAAACTTTCTTATCCCTAATGGTCCCATTTGATGATTAAAGGCTGTGGGCATCAAGGCATTATTAATTCATCTAAAAGGAAAGAAGTCCTTTAATGTTTAGATCTGAAGTTGGAACTCATTTAGTAGAAGAGCGTGGCTAACACCGACAGTAACGTGCTCTACTTGAATTTATGTGCAACAACACACTTAAATTTGAACTCCATTTTACTGAAAAAAAAACATGAAACAGTCATACTACTTTCTATTATTACAACTCTTAAGATTCTAAATGTAAAATTTTCAAAAAATGTTGATATTTTACAAAATGTTTAGTTGTCTTTTATATTACTTAGCTGGGATCTTAGAGCTGGGGTTGCTGACCTTTTAGAAACTTCGGGCACAAAGAAGAATTTTAATTGGTCTTGGGTGCGCCAGTGCCTTCTGTTTTTTTGAAAACATTGATAAAAACATACATAATGAAATGAATAGATAAACTTTTATTACATTTTCATATATTTATAATATTACAGTTAATGAAACAATTGCAGAAGAATATTAAATATAAATACAAAATAATCCATAATAAGAATTTGTAAAATCATAGATTGCACTGCATATAATTGCATTTTAATGAGAAGAATGTAGTTTTTCAAACGTAGTTTTTCATTGTACAATTTTTCAGAATTAGATATGTAATGTGGGCACTCAGATAATCTTTTAAATTTACGTCGGTTATGCATTGCAAATATAAAAATTCATTCTTATTTTTAACTTAATAAATAAGATTAAAATAATAAGAATAAGATTATTTTTATATCATTTTAGAAATTGATGAGAAACAAGTTCTAATTCATAACCAACAGTTTGGTACTAATATTAGAGTACAATAGTAAAATTAACCTAGTTCAGCTTTGTAAATGTTGGGGGGATGGCTTGTTCCACCATCGATGTCAAGGATCGATCGTCTATAACCTCTTAATGTTCATGTGAACCTTCATGTTACTAGTGTGTCCAAGTGGATGATTAATCTTCAGTTTTAATTGTCTTAACTGAATAGTTTGACAAACTTTATAGTTAGTTTACCAAATTTAATGAAATTAGTCGGTGTTTTTATGGAGAAAATCGCGAAAAATGAAAAAACTTTTAAGTAAAAACGCACTTCTGGTTTACTAATTTTTTTGAAATTTGGAATTTTGGCCATCTAATTTATTTTTAATTAATTTTGTTTGGATGATAGTATTGTATAATCAACTATTATAGCACTTTAAGGAAACGCGTAACCCCCATCCCTGCCCCAAAAGTCCCCGCCTAGTTTAAAGAAAATCATTGGTGCCGTTTTCGAGAAAATACCAGAAAACTGGAAAATTATTTTAAAATTATATTTCAGTAAAAACCCGATTTTTTTTTTCAAACTCGGAATTTCCACATAGTAAACTGAAATAGCACTTTAGAGAAAAATCTAACCTGATCCCTCCCCCAAAAGTGCCTTAAATGAATTCTTCCAGTGAAACGTTTTAAATAAAAGTTATAGATTTTTGTATGTGTAGTTGTTGTTATAACAAGTTTGAAGAAAATCGTCGAAGCAATTTTTTAGAAAATCGCGAAAAGTGAAATAAAAAAATTCAGCAAAGTGGTACTTTCGGTTGAGGTATTTTGATGGATAACTTACTGTCGGATCCCATGGTGATAACTAAACGGAATATTAAGTTTAAACTTTCTACGATTTTTCGTTTTTGAGCTGTTCACATACATACACACACCTACCCACCCACATACACACACACACACACATACAGACCATTTCTAAAAACCACTATTTTGGACTCAAGGGACCTCCAAACGGATATTTCCGGTGAAGATGAATATCGAAAATTTGGCACCATTACAATACTTCCTCTTACTAGGAATTAGAGAAAGTAAAAATGACAATTT
The DNA here is from genome assembly GCA_011037195.1 of Triatoma infestans. Lineage (NCBI taxonomy): Eukaryota > Metazoa > Arthropoda > Insecta > Hemiptera > Reduviidae > Triatoma > Triatoma infestans. The sequence continues at coordinate 12,596 of JAAEAF010005181.1, forward strand.
AATAAACGGTGGGTGCGGATAGGTTCTTACTGCTAAAATTGGCAGGTAGAGAAGTGATTATCTTGTAGAGTAGAAGTCGGCAACGTGTGGCAGGCAAATTAAAACCTCGGATGAAAAAATGGAGAGGAGAGGAGTGTAAGGGTCTCGTAAGGAGGATGGAAAAGAAAAAATCCCACGTAAAATCTGGATAATATTTTTTATATTAAAACATTTTGAAAGTGAAAGCAATTGTAATATATTTCAATCTGACTATAATTTAATTAAATCCATAATTATCAATAAACTTTGGAAACTTCCAGCAGCTTCTCTAAATGTTTTACTAAGCATATCAAGTGTACTTTCATTTATTGTATTGCAAATTTGATTTTTTTTAGTTCATCAAAAATCATTAATTGGCTGATTAGGAATCCCATATTTAATAGTGCTTTCAAATTTGTTCAAATGAATTAAAAGATAATTTTGCAAAATTTGAATATTTTCATTATTACTAAATGAAAGCAACGATATTATGTAGCACCACACAACTGTTGTTTGTTATCCACAGATTTGTTAAAGAATTCTGTGTGACGAAAGGACTGGCGGCATTAAAAAGACTTAATGGAAATAAAGGGGCAAAGATTTATTTTGCTTATAATAATTTGATATTATTTAAGTCTAATCGAAAATAGATTTCCTTAAATCCAAACATTCTTTTGCAAAATCAATGATTTATATTTTTTCAAGCACATATTTATGAAAAAAAACAAAAAAAAAAACACCTTTTCTATGTTATTAATATTATAGAAAATTTGCATAATATTGTGAGGATCTCAGTCAATATCACAAACTAAAGTAGGCATAATTGAACTAGCAAAAAATTATTCAAGGACAAAGATCTCATTAAATTTTAGTATGAGGTATAATTTTTATTATAACAATAATAATTTTTAATTTTTTATTATAATTAGTTTTAACTTTAATAATATTAAGACCAAACAATTTTCCTATTTATCATTATATCTTTAATATTATATTTTATATTGTAAAAAAATTTGACAAATTACTCATATAATGAAAATCGTTTTGTTAATTGAATTTTTTTTCAGTTTTTGATGTTAATCTCTAAGTATAGTTAGTTTTTTTTAAATAAAAATTTATTAAAGCTGATATAAGGTTAATAAACTATAATATTGGTATGTGCAGTCCGCCTAAAAATTTATTGTTTAATTTCGCAAGCAATTTTGAAAAGGATATCGGACCCCTGTTGCATATTTGTTGTGGTGGTTGGTTCCGCAGAGCTGGAAAGCATCAGAGACATTTTCTGTGGTAGCCTGCTTCATTTTATGGTCATCGACCGATTTCGGGCGTTCGCCCATCTTCAGGATGCGTTTTTCAGACAGTGTGACACAACACAGACTTGCACAGAGCAAAGTTAGTTTTCACACTCATGTGAAAACTGCGTGAAAACTAACTTTGCTCTGTGTAAGTCTGTATTGTTTTATTGTCTGTCAAACGCATCCTGAAGATGGGCGAACGCCCGAAACCGGTCGATGACCACAAAATGAAGCAGGCTACTATCAAAAATGTCTTTGATAAAACATATTTAACCAATTGTTTATAAAATTTGAAATTTAACCCCACAATTTCCGCACAACTATCCAAAAATAAATCTTTTTTGGAAAAATGATCCAAATAAAAGTAATACATGTATATCTATGCAGTGAGCATTCCAAATTTAAAAAAAAAAAAACTCACTGTACCCGATTTCGAGAAAACTCAAAACAAAAATTCAATATTGTGAGGATAAAGTATTGTTCTAAAAGTCGCATTTCATGATTTTTTTTCAAATTTGGAATTTTAGCAAAGTTTCTAATGAACATACTAATGTTGTGAAAAAGGATATTGAGGTTTGGTAAAAAAAAAACCTCTTATTTCAAATTTTCACCGACATTTCGGTAAATTTATTGTCTTCCTCAGTGTACAGAGTACCCATTGGAGTACAGAAACCACCTGATTGTAAGGATTCGGGTATCATGTGAAGAAATGAGGGCCAACAATGAAGAGATTCAAAGGGCTGACCAGATGTCGACAGTGTGTTTTGCAAAGTGGAAGCCAGTACCAGCAAATTTTCTAATTTTTTTAAAAAAAAGGTACTTCATTGTAAGCATCACTTTAATTAATAATTCTAACTTACATCAAAATAATGTTCATTTTGATTTATGATATGATATTTAGAAAATAAACATAACGTTAGTTTTGACCTGACCTGTCTTTTTGTAGGTTTCCACTAATTTTCAAAATGGATAGGTAATGGCAGTTTTGAGTATACCATTGGAAAGTTGATTAAATATCACAGCTTCTGTGAGATTCCGGCAGCTTGCAGGATTTTTTTCGAAGAATAGTAATCCTCGAAAATTTGTCGCTAACTTCACATTTTTTTCATTTCTAGTTTTTGAACTGTTATTGCGGTCTGAAAAAAATACTTGTCAACAGAAATTGCATTAGCCTTATAGAAAATTTAACGTTTTTTCCAAAAATCTATTCAAACATTAAAAATAAAGAAAATTGGGCCTTTATTACAAAAAATGTGTTGTTTTTTTTTCGAAAAACCTTTAAAACGGCTTATGTCTGGAACGGGTTGAGATAGAAGTGTGTGGTTGGCGGCATGTAACAACATTTTTAGTCTAGTTTCACCGCCTTGAGTATTGTCATTTACTTACAATGGACCCTTGTATATTATTTATATATATATATCTATCAAGTTGAAATTTCTTTTAAACTGTCGCTATTATTGCAGAACAAATTAGAAATAAACTACATCTCAACTATTTAAATTGAAACAATATGTAAGAGTGATATATAGTAAAATATGGATGGAAATCAAACATAAGAAGAGTAGTTACAAAAATTTTCCTGCTAGAATTTCTTAAAAAACTACAGTTTAAGTTGCGATATACCATCACCAAGTGTCACGGAAATAGGGTGTGTCAAGGTTTTTAAAGAGCTAGAAAGGTTTATAAAGGTATGGGAAAACCGTATCTTATTGTGAATGTTGTTCAGAAAGCATGTTTTTCCTAAACAAAACTTGTGCATGTGTTTCCTAAACAACATACACAATAAGTTTCCTAAACAACGTACATTGATGTTTGAACATAGTAAACAAAGATTAAAGAAAATCGGGAGCTATTTTCAAGAAAAAAAAGAAATCATAAAGTAAACTTGCAGCACTTCTAGTTGACTGATTTGACCGAAGCAATAATAGGTATTTGAACGGAATATCAAATTTGAGCTTACTGCGATTCATTTGTGCAGATAGTATACAAAGTTTAAGGAAAATCGTGGAAGCCGTTTTCGAGAAAATCGCTACAAACTGAGAAAAAAATTCAGTAAAGTCGCACTTCCGGTTGGTGAATCGTGTCAGATGCGGCGGTACTACCTAAATGGAATATCAAGTTCAGGAAAGGGAATGGTTAAGTGGTTAGCGTAATGGTTTCCCACGCGGAGGACCCGGCTTCGAAGTCCAGCTGTGCTGCCCTTAGAATTTTTTTTTCCTAGGAGCCTCTACATCTCACTGTCCGGTGATGGACTGTGTTGTTTGTAAAGAGAGAACACTGTCCAGAGGCTGGCAGTGCATTGAGAAGGCTCCAGGCGCCAATGACCATAGAGATTAACGTTGACGCGCCTTAAATTAAAAAAAAAAAAAAATACCGATTGAGCTTTCTGCTACTTTTCGTGAGATATTCTGTTAACACATAGGATTCATTAAAATACAGACAATTCGTTAAAAACAATTTTTTTTGCGTATACAGGAACCCAAACATGTATTTCCGGTGTAAACCGAATTTCGGAAATCTGGCACGATCGCAATACTACCTTCCTTTCTCTTACTAGGAGTAAGAGAAAGTAAAAAATGTGAAGCAAATCTAAATAATGGAATAAATAACTCTCTCCCCCAAAAAATATGTGCGGCCAGAATTGAATTTTTATTTAGTTCGCATTTCAATTAAACAATTGAACACCTATCGCTTTTATTTGAATCAATTTAGGGATAATTGATTTTTGTGACTACAACATTCAATGCCTGCTTACCAGAAGCATAAGTAGGCAAAGTAGCTACTGGCCTATGACTATAATCAATTGTAAATATGGGGGGCCTACAATTCATCTGTGATTAAAAAAAAAAATGTGTTCATTATTTGTTATAATTAGCATTTTGTTTAAATATTTTGATAAGTTTTATTTGAAGAATGTATAGTTGTTTATAATTTTATACAAGTGTTGTAATGTTTAAATAACTGTTTTAAGTTTCCCCCTTTGAAAGTTAAGGCATTTAACTAGAAGGGCACAGGTGCAGCCGCACTGTGGGAACATCTAGGGGAAGGATCTTACTCCCCCATTTTCCACTTGTCACACCCTAATAACGAATTCCCTTTCAAAACATTTGGTACCACAATAATACACACCCTACTAATTTCTAAAATACCATTTACGAGTACTCCAAAGTATCATATTCTTTTCTAAGTAATTTTATAATTAAATGTCAAAACTGCATGATAAACATTAAGCCTTCTCTATTTAATAATAAAACTCATTTATTTTTTTGTTTTCACTTTCTGCAGCTAGGTAGCATTGTGCTCGGGTCACATTTTTATTTTCAATTACTCGTAAGAGGAAGTATTATGATCTTGTCAAAATTTTCACCATAAATACAATATACCATAAACCATAAATTACATAAGCACAGATGTAAATTTCAATTAAAAAAAAAAAAAAATACAATAAATATTTAGGGAAAGGTGAAACTTTAACACCCCAAACACTAAGCAATCCTAGAGCATTACAGAGGTAATTCTTTTTTTTACTATCCCTAATTATATTTCTTCTTCCATATAAAATTATGTACTAGCTGAAAGACTTATTGTGTTTCGAAATTAGATTTGATTGTATAGTGTACTCTATGAATTTACCTTAACACTAAAATTATATACGAGTATGTAAAGAATAAGTATGCGGGTATTTTTGCTTGAAAAAGCTATAAAAATGAACATCAAAGAGCCCAGATATATTTCCTTATTGTTTTTAATAATAATGTTTACAGTTTAGTAGATATATCGGTTCGACGACCTACCTTTATTTATCTTCTTTTTTTCTTTTTTTTTATCAAATAATTACTTCATAAATATCAATATCTTTATTTACTTATGTTTTATTCATTATCATCTCCTTTATTAAATGCTTAAAAAAAAAGTTTACTACAATAATGTTATTTCTACCAAGTTTCTACAACTAAATTTTAATGAGTTTTGTGTTTCAGATAGCACCAAATTTTTTATTATGAATTTTATAAAGATTTTAATTGTAGAGAATCTTATTTGATAGAAGAAGCTTTATTTTGTGGCCTTTGACAATTGTGTTCTTATAAATTTTATAATTTATATAAAATAAACAAACTCTGTAGATTAGAATTAAGCCTTCAAAGACTCCACAATTTTTTTTATTTTGCTTTTACTGTACCCAATTGACAAATTTCTTTGAGACATTAAATTTTTTACATTACAATTTAATTGATGTAAAGGATGGTAGTACTGAACAGTATATTACAATGATATTTTACATCAAGACCCCGTAGTCAGTAGAATATATTGTAATGCAGCCACTGGTGTCATCTAGGAGAGAAAGCAGGTACCTCAAGTTCTCCTAGTGGCCGCTAGGAAGCGATGGCGGGCGCTCTAGCCCTTTCCTGACGTTCTAGATTCTAGAACATTCCAGACCCTTCTCCACTGCTATAAAATGTGAACAACAGCTGAAGTCTAGAGAGTTTACTGTGAGTCTTGTTACAAACGGAGTGTGCGTTTGTGAATAGTAAATAAAAAGTGAACTAAGTGAAATTTTGTTGGTTTAAACTGTGTATTAATTATTATTATGTGCTTTATGGTTGGAGTTTTGTTTTTTGAAGTTTAGAGTGTTTTATCTAAACGAACCCACTTAGAACTGGTTGCAGTAGCTAGTTCAGAGGGAAAAACGTTACATTATATAGGTATGTGTTCGGAAAAGTAACCTGGTTTAATAGTTTAAAGTTACGAGAAAATAAAAATGAGAAATTGGAAAATCTAATTCAACAAACAGGGGCTTTCAATATCCGATCTTTGCAACTCTCTTAATTGACACTATCATGCAATGGTAGCGACTTGGGAAATCGAATGATTCTTCAAATAGGAATAAACAGACAGCTCTTCTCCAGACATGGCTGACTATCCGTTCTATTTTGACCGCCATAATAACAAATTCATTACCTTTATTACCCGTCAATTCGTTTAAGTCTATAAATACTTTAAAATAATTTTTTTACTTTCTCTTACTCCTAGTAAGAGGAAGT
>JAAEAF010005182.1:0-65189 GCA_011037195.1 Triatoma infestans
AGATTGTCGCCAAGAAGACCACACCAGATATTTAATGAAAAGGTATGTTGGTAATGTGTAAGTAGCAGTCGTATGAGGGTTTTCTTCTTCCCAAGTATTCGTAATGAGTGTTTCGAAAATTAGTAATCCCATTTCTTGTAAAGCAAGATTCATTGGTAACCACCAGGTAGGAAGTAAGGATCTCGTGTGTATTGTTGAATTAACACTGGGAGAAATTTCTGCGCTTGCTATAATCTTGTGATAACAAATCATGCATATGCATAATGTGAAATGGATGCAATTGTTGTTCGCTATACACTGGTAGAGGAAACATCGAAACGAAGTGACAATCTTCTGGTGCACGTACTAGGAGATAACTGATCACTTACCAGTATTTCTCCATCAACGTTTGCCGTTCGCCGAAATCTTTGTCGAACGGCGTTTACTCGTACAGGCTTTAGAGAAATCGCTAAGAACATCTTTCAATGGCTTCAAACGTTTTACGATTTGGAATTCTTCGGTTGGGAAATTTTTCATGATATCTTCGAATAGCACCTTTTTTATGTATCTCGCCATAACTTAAAAGCATGCCTGTTTATTCTGCAAAAGTGAACAAATTTGTGGTATCTCCCATGATAATACACAAAATATAAAACTACTAACTCACAGTATTCACTCATCCGCACAGAACTTACACAAACATTGTTTAATTCTTTCAAACAAATAAATGATATGCAATTGTTAATTACAATATGCAATTCCTAGTATTATACTTTTGGACTTCCGATAAATAAATCTTTAACCTTCAATATCTCTTTAATAAATTGATTTAAAACATTTGTGTATATGAAGTTTTATGTTTATTGTTTATGAACACATACCTAAGATAGTGTCGTGCAATTCTGAAACACACGGTATATACGTATGTAAATATTTATGTATTTAATTTTCATGAAATAAATTTTCTCCAGTTACATTTATGCCAAATATATGTAATGTGAATTTTTGAATAAATATTAAGCGAAATTCATGCTTGTATAATGCTGGAAACTTGATGAAGTCATTATGTTTAGCAAAAATGTGATCAGCATTTTGGTTCAGCCAAAAAAATACGAAAAAGATATTGCGGAAGAGGCAGCATGTAAAGGGATCCGAATCATTAAAGATTTATAAAATCCGTAGAGTGGGGAAACACAAAAATGAATCAAAAAAGTTAGTTATTCCCCACCTAGGCCAGACTAGGAAGGGACAATTCTATTAACTTAAATAGATGACAACAGTACATTTAAGGACAGTTTACGACCAGTCATCAACCTTCTACTACTACCTTCTCATTACTCAGCCAGTCTGCCTCTATATATGTCGCTACCCAACTACTATATACTTGTAAAGTCCTTGCCTTTTGTGAGTACTTTCATTATACGTACAGTGCTAAGCATATATTCTAGTTTATTTCTATAAATCCATTCTGCCTAATTCTCTCTTCTCAGTTCTATTATACAGCGTGAGAAGTTTTCAGCTAATGGCAAACTAGAGAGTTCCTAAATAAAATTATTCCAACGGCTGACCTACTGAAAAGAAAATGTGAAATCGCATAAAAGAAATATACATTTTTACGTGATTGCGTGAATTTCATTCTTGTATCTTAAGACAATTTGAAGATTTGAAAATTTTGACGTCAGAATAATTTAATTTTCAAAAAATTAATATTCTAACACATGGATATCTATATTTAAAAAAAAAAAGAAATTCCAATTGTTTCATCAGTAAATGTTTTTATTCTTATTTAGATCCGACAAAACCAAGTTCAAGTGATCCTGAACTTGATGGTTGTTGGTTTAACAGTGTAACCTCAGAGACTCTTTGATTTGTAATCTTCTAAAAGCAGTCAAGTTCAGGTGGATTGAAAACACTGTTTAGCTAATTTATCGGCCACATTATTTCCTAGAAGGATAACCGCATCACCCACAATCCCATTATCCTGGAATTCTTTACCTCCCCCACCTCCCCCACCTCCGGCCACTCATCGCACAAACAAGACACTAATTACAGTCTGTTGGTGAGCTATTTTCATGTCATTAATGCTTCTGTGGAATTTGAAATCAAATATCATTTTCGATATACGATCGATAAAGACGGTAGACCAACAAGTTTAGTGTTAAAGGAAATTGAACGCTATTAAATTGAGAAAAAGGTTAATTTTTTTCTTTAAAATATTAAATATAATTATATTTATTACTATTATTCTGTTTGAAAAACTAATTTCATATGTAAATCAAAGAAAGTACCGTTTCTAGTTTATGACGAATAAAAGGTTTACTTTTATTTGATTTTCGTTGGTTGTGCAGCTCGAAACTAGCAGGTTTCACAAAATTAAATTCGTGACAAATATATAATATAAAATTAAGTGTAAAATAAATTATTGTAAGACTTAATGGGGGATTGTAAAATGGAATAAACATCTGTTGAGGAAATTCGCCACAAGCTGTGGAGACTCCAATTTGCTGATACCAGCCGCATCAACGCTATGCTTGCCTTGAACGAGTTCTTACCCAACACTCTATAAACCTAAAAATTCGATATGGGCTACAACTTACAAAGCTTCCCCATAAAATTTGGTGTTGTTTGTTTTGTTATATTGCATAGCTGCGCAACACCTAAAGTCCTTTGCACCTACTGCACTTATTCATTTATTCTTGTCAATTTTTCAAAAATCGTAACTAATCTACATTGCACTATTAAAATTTAAAACCTAATCCACATACACAAACTTTCCGCTGAACGATCATTCTTCCTATTTACACAAGTGCACCGGGTGTCAATCCCGGGTGCAGGCCCACCCTACCAAGAATTACAGTGGCTCCTAAGTGCAGAAGACTTATTAAACGATTAAAGATTTTACCACTCCTGACCGGTATTGGTCGCCGCACTTCATTCGTAACCAACTCAATTGCATTCTAAATCTAACTTATTCAGACTAGCTAATAAATACATTCATCCAAATAAATACTCTCATTCCATGTAAAAACAATCTAACCATACAATCCTATCATTCACAGTAACTTTTTTACTTATATACATTATAGAGTAGAGTATTTTATTCCTTACTCCAGTTTACCATAATCCACTAGTACAATAAAAAAATTTACAAAAATAATCTAATCGTCTATATAAAAAGCAACCTACTAACAATATATGAATTCAAAAAGAGCCATTTATAAATGTTGAAATGAGCCAATTTGTTTTAGATATTGCACAGTTTTATTTACGTTTTCAAAGTTATGTTTCAGTACATTCGTCAAAGTGTTGGGCATGCCTGAATTCTCTGTCATTGTTTTATATTTTCTAGATTCAAAATTTAGTGTCTAAAACCTGACCAAGAACTAGACGAAATTGAATTTAAACCCTGCAATTTCAGGGCTTCGGTTAATCTAAAATCAATTATCGTAACTCTAAAACCAGCAATCAAAAGACAAAAATCAACCAACAAGAATGAAAATAAAGCAACAATCAATAAGCACTCAAAGACAGGAATAGTCTGTCAGCTCAAAGCTCAAATAACTTAAATCTTTATAATTCTCTAATAATTATATCAAGGAAAATTTATATCAATTGCTACATTCAGCACTTTGCCAAAAGCTCTTATACTTTCAAGAGTGTTCTTATCAAGCTAGCCGAACTAACTAAACGAATCGATTATTAGTATAAGCAAGAGTTCTAACTCTAGCTATAAACACTCATTAAGTGGCGACACACATCAGTCAATACTATTAACATCATCACTCTCCGCTCGGCCAGTCTATTCTCTCTATTTATTCATTTCTCAGTTTACACAGTTACGTTACAATATAATAGTGTAGGGCAGTGTATATTGTATATATTATTTCAACAATATATCCTATCAATATTACAGAACACTATTTTTATAATTCCCCCCAAAAAAAGGCTTCGCTATAAAGTGCTGGCTATAGAATCTTCGATATAATATTTGATTCTGTAAATAATTATGACAATTACATATAATCTAAATTCCTAAGAAATACTAAGCGGATATTTGCATATATATTTGTGGAATGAAAACTTGATGAAGCCGAATTTTTAATAAAAAAAAAAAAGAAAAGTATTATGGATGGGCATGTGTCATCAATGAGAAGTCCGGCCCAAAGAAGGGAAAAAGAAATTACAGAGTGGGTAGCTTGAAAAGGGAAAAAGCTAAAAGTGCAAGCTGGCACAGATTACTTGAAGTTAAATTTGATTTGGCTGCCCTGCTAAAAGAAAAAAAATGTAAACAATGTTATTGAATAATCAAGATAAGTCTCTAGGGGGTGATATCTATTCTAGATTTAGAAAATTTCTGAAAGCCTTACCAGAAACTTTTAACGTTATAAAGCTTAAAAGACCAAAACATCGTAAGATCAAAGAAGAAGTAAAAAAAAAAAAAAAAAAATGTAATTGCAAAGTTAGAATTGCTACAATGTCACCGAATATAAATTTGCAAATTTTAACATTTTAGATAACTATTATCAAAAGAAAATATACATTTTAAATGCTTCATGGCTCTGGCCATTGCCCAGATTCCCTAAAATTCCTATCCTTGATAAGTAATAAATAAATCCTAATATAGTCTTCAGTGGATCTAATCTGTTAAATCAAACGATAGCAATGAATTTTCATTACAAGTACCTAAAAAGTATTTGCATAGTAATAAAAGAAATATATTGTAGTAATATCTCCAAACTAATGGCAATTAAAATGATCATTTCAGTTGATGATGATAATAATAAAAGAAATCATCTAGAGAAAAAAAGTCATTCAGTTTTATTATACCATTAGTTTGTAACATCAATTTTAATGATTTTCGTTTTAATAGTTTTATTGTTCCATAATCCTATTAACGCTAAAAAAAAAAAAAAAAAAAACAATATGAATAGTTAGTTGGTAGACGATCATTTTTTTAAATACACCGGGTGTGCAAAGCCACTTTTTTAACCGTAAAACACTAAATGATTCATAACCAAGCTTATTTTGCACTTATTAAATTTTTGAAGTGCTATTACATAATAATTAACTCTGCAAAGTTTTATTAAACTCTTCAAATATTTAAAAGAGACCATAAATTATAAAATAATGGAAGGTAAGTAAAAATCTTAAAATACTCTTTATGAAGGTAACGCTCAATATTTTTTTAAAAATGAGTATTATTATACTATATAAATTAGCTGCCATTTTTATTAATAAAAATACTTCTACTACGTATTTTAATAAATTATCTTTATTCCAGAATACCAGATAAAGTTAAAATTACGTCCTGCAGGTCCTCCGTCCTCCGTCCAGGTAGTATTCTGGCTAATAAACTGAAAATAATTCAATGAAATATGTTGTCTTATTATCGCGAGTAAATTGTAATTTATTGCATTTTAAAAACATAAATAGTTTTGGAAATTAAAACAGTGAAATCTCTGTGTCATGTGGAAAACTATCTTAAGGTTTTGTTTTTTTTATGAAACTTCTAAACTGAAGCAGAGATATTTTCCCCTGATAGCCTGGTTTCTTTTTGTGATCATCGACCGATTTCAAGCGTTTGGATTTGTTTTGTCAAAACAGTGTGATAACATCGACGATGCACAGTTTAATTGATACACTCATTTTTACTCAAATTTGCTTTATGCTTTGCTCCATGTTATCACATTGTTTTGACAAAAAAAAATCCTGATGATGGGCCGTCGAAACCGGTCGATGACCACAAAAAGAACCAGGCTATCATGAAAAATATCTCTGATGCCTTCCAGCTCTGCAGAACCAATCACAACTTCTAAACTGAACCCTGCTCTTCCTTCATATCGATAACAATTAAAATGTGTTAAACATAATTTTATGACTCCATTAAAAGGAACCCAACCTTCCTAACGATTTATTTTCTAAAAATTATAAACGATGTAGTTTCGTTTTATTAACTTTTTTTTTAGTAATTTGGTTTAATTCATATTTAAAGAGTCACATCAATCTTAATTTGAATGTTAAATTCCTTGTCGAATTATTTTCGATCACTTTTGAAGGAAGCTATGATGTACACCTTCTTTATTGAATTAACTAATTCTCCATCAACTTATAAATCAATTATTTCTGACATGCAACTTTTATAATAAAGATGGAAAGGTGGATTTTATTATAACATAGAGACAAACAATGTTTTCTTAATTCACAGAAATCTACAATTCTTAATTTTATCATGTCAACCATAACTAATTAAGTTATTAATAAATTCTGAAACTTGCTAGTACTTTCTTAATAATACTTTCAGCGTCCTTGAATTGTTTGTTATCTAATTATTTTATAGTCATCAACATTTGTTGCAGAGATACTGTTGAAATTTAGCCCATTTTTTCAACAAATTAAGAATAATTGAAAGATAATTAAATTTATAATAAACCAAAAAATGTAAACATAATTTTTATTTGAATAACAGAATTTTCTTTAATTCTTTTTTTTTTTTTTGACTATGATTGCCAATTGTTTAATTTAATTTTGATCATAGAAGTGCTATAAGGCGGGTTTACAGGAGCCAATTTGATTGATTCAGTTTGGCTGAAATAGTAATCAATTCAAGTGTTTACACAGTTCAATGAAGTTGAACCAATTAGCGACAAAAAAAAATGGCGCTGACTGAGAGACTTTGTGCTAATGTGTATTGTGTTTGCTGTCTAGACACACATTTTTTTTTTTAATTCTAGACCTTATTTTGTGCTTGGTTTTCTTTCTTCTTTTTTTTTTTGAAAATGGCTCTCATGAGAAGTCCTTGTATAAATTTGGTATAATTGACGTGTGTTCGTCTTACCATTTATATTAGGTATTTTTTCCTTGTTTGTAGACATTTTTGTTACAATTTCTTTTATTTTAGCTACACTCTTAACATGGTTTGGTCACACAAACTACAAACAACAACCAAAGAACAAAAATAACCTATCTCACTGCGACCTACCAGAAAACAATTGATTTGCACATCAACATAATTGACAAGTCTGTTTACACTGTTCAGTCTGCTGTTTCCAATGAGTGTTTCCATCAAATTGATCAAAAAACTCCAATTTCATTTCAATCATCAATTACATTGAAATTATATTTACACTGATCAGTTTCATTGATTCAACCAAAGTTATCAATCAAATTGACTGGTGTAAACCCGCTTTTAGAACTTTAATACTTTATTACTTAAACGTGACTTAAATTAAAAAGGTAAAAATGGAAGATAAATACATCTTTGAAAATACTCTTTAAGAACGTACTATCACATATTTTTTTTTTGGAAAACACTAATAAAATCTTAAAAAACGTTAATTAATCTTCTTTATAATGAACTTCATTATTCTTAAATTATCTTTGCCCAATGAGATACTTGTACGGCAATGGCCAGATGAGTTTTTAAAGAAAAATAATTCTTTGTTGCTCTACGTTTCGGGTACCATTGGTGCCCCTTCTTCAGGAGCTCTTTAGGGAAGGAGAGGAGTGAAGGTTGTGATTGAAATTTTATCTTTGCCTAAGATTCAGAAACGACAGATTTGAAATAAATAGGTTTGATCTTAACTGATAATAACAGTTTAATCCAATATAATCCACGAATATGGTGTAATTTTTAAAAACTTGATAATGAACTAGATGGGATGTTTGTTTTCATTTGATGTCAATCTACTAAATCCGTGAAATGAAGAAGCTCACCATTTACTAGATAATATGAAGCATGAATAGGGTTTGAACAGTCGACAAGGGTTAGTTGAAGAGAAGTCAAACCTTCATCAGCTACTATTAATGGTTGTAAAGGAAACAATGGAATACTGTTATGAAGTAGGTCGTCAGTTCATATAATATTCTGCAAAGTCAATCAAAGGAATATATTACTTGAAATCCTACATTTATAGTAAAGAGAAAAGTTCAGCTTATAAGACAAAACGTTCATAAAGTTCTATTTGTGTCTAATATCTATGTCGACTAAGACATAAATCCTAGATAAGAAAGAAAAGTTTTGTGTAAACTTTGATCAGATGAGAATGTAAATTCTTATAATTTTCCACATGTTTCTTCACGGTTTATGATCTATGTATGTATATGCCCATAACTGAAATCGTCCCTTTGAAATCCAAGTTGCGAGCAAAAGTTAAATTTTTTTTTGCTCCAAATCTCAGAGAGATTGCAGCGCTTTGTATGGAGAGTAGGATCCCGTCGAAAGCCATTAAGCGACGTAAATGAAAACGTATAGCGACACTCCAGTGGTGGCCGCAAGTATCAATTATGTAAGAAAATCTGTTATGGAGGCTGGAGAATGACAATGAAATTTGTAGATTAGTGTTTGGAAATATCTTTTATTATATGTAATTTAGATTAATCAAATATTTTTGGGAAAAAAAAAATGTACACAATTTTTTGGACGCCCCTAATATAAACGGCTAATATCTGGAGATAATCTAGAAACGCATAGCGATTTAGATATTGGATAATTACTTAGGTCAGACAAATATTACAATATCAAATCAAGTAAATATTGGATTCAGGACCGAGAAATAATAGATTCAATGAACTTACTTAATTGTGAGGTCGTCTTCATCTGAGTACACACTTTTCTTAAAATGAAGAATCTTCTTCATTCAGAGGTGTATCCAGTTGTCAACAATTTGTTTTAAGTTTTCGCAAATTGGTAAAGTCATAAAGAGAAATAGAAAGCCCCCCCAAAAAATAAGGTAGGAAGAATAAAGGGTTAATCCACAAAGACGCTGACCTAACAAACTGACTTCATTTGTCTCCGAATAACTGATCATAAAATTATTACTTGTTAAGAGGAAGTATTGTAATCGTGTTACGAGGAAATTTTTGATATAGAGTTTTTTCACCGGAAATAGACGTTTTCAGATCTCCTGAGCCCGGAAATAATGGTATTCAGAAATTGGTATGTCTGTTTGTGTGTATGTCTAGCCAACATAACAAATAGTAAAACTAAATAATTAAGTATAAAAATGTTTGTAGAACGGGAATTGTGTTGAATTATACAATAATTATGCAAGCATATAATTTATTACAGTACAGTACTGTTTACTTTTACAGTACATTAAGTACCTAATTATAACACCGTTTTCCTTTCTTTAAAAGGGGATTATGCACTGCGACTGGTAATATATACTGTGCCATTCGGTGCCTTCACAGTGGCCTACGGCCTCCGACCAGTGTTCTCTAGCTACTGGCAACACTGCCCATCATCGGACAGTGAGCTATAGAGGCTCCTAGGAAGAGAAAAACTTAAGAGCAGCATGCTGGATTCGAACCCGGGACCTCCGTGTTACTAGTCCAGCGCGCTACCACTGAGCTAATCCCTTCCCTTCCCTTCGCCGTTTTCCTTACAGTTTAAGGTTTCTGATATAAAATCGTTAATGTAATGTTAAAGAAAAAGATTACTCTTAAAAAAAAAAATCATAAAAATGTTATGTAACAAAAACACTGTAACAAAAAAAAATTACGAAGAATATTTATTAACTTTTTTAAATATGGAAACAATGGAAATATGGAATGTTTTTTTTTATATTCTAGGTCGATTTTTTTTTTTTAAATCCCTGAGGGTGTTTGTGCAAATGTTTTCTAATGGATACTTTTATTTCCGTTTCCTTTCTAAAGCGCTCTCTATATTTTTTTTTTTGTTTAAAACAAATAATAAAAAAAAAGGACCTTAATTCTAAAAAACAAATCAACAAATTTAAGTCCACTTTTATGTAAAGAAATTAACCAAGCAATTATATAGAAAGCAACTTATTTCATCGAAAATAACTGTTGTTGAACAAATTTTGTAGCCTTGCATGAACATAAGTGAAAATTATCAAAACCTAACTTCAAAGCAGCTTCAGATAACTTCATTCCCCTAATAATTTAGTGCTCTTTATTAGCTAGTGAAAAGGTATATTAAATCGTAGAAGTGGAGATATTTCTATGGGAATATTTTCAACCCACATATACTGAATTCTGTTAGAATATATTTATTTATTTTTTTTATGTTTTGGGGGTAATCCCCTTACAAAGGAATTTAGTTTAATAGGTACATAGTATACCTATTAGACAAAGACAAAAAATATTACAATATTAGAAAAATATTAACATAAACTTTACACTTGATTCAAAATCATACTTGTACATAAGTAAAACAAACTTTTTCAAACATAAATTTTACATATTTTGGTTTCATAATTCAATGTTATTGTTAAATTTACTTTCACTGTCTATACAAAGTAATTTTTTTTAGATTTTCTGTTTCACTTAGACTGGATGACATATAGATATATATATAATATATTTGTTTCTGTATGAAAGCAAAACAATGGGCATCATAACATAACATGAAATAAATCATCTGTGGTATTTAAATTATGTAAACTGCAATTGTTAGCATTATCGAATCGGAAATAATTTCTTTTTATAAATGTAGTGGAATAAAAGAAATGAAAGAAAATAATAGTTTTGAAAAATAGTTTAGAATATTTTATAGCTTGAAAAATAGAATTTTGTTAAGATTTTAAATGTATCTTAGTGCAGTGAAAAGTGTCAGGTACTATTAAATTAAGGTCATTGCTATTAAAGAGATAAAGGCACAAAAATCCGTTAGGCTAATACAATGCCACTTGGCCAACTGTTTTGTAAGAGCAGGGCATTCTTTACACAGTCTGCATTCTGTTTTCAAACAAGAACAGTCTGAAACAGACATTCTACCAGAACACTTGCTTCAGGAATCCCTCTCTTAAACTCAGTGCCAGTGATAGTGATTTGCCTTTATTCTAGATAAACATCTGATTTATTAAGATATAGTTGTGATATTGTGAAGTACTTAAATTTGCTTAGAGAATAATATATTTATTGTAAAAACAGTGGTGCTCTCTTGATTATTACTAATACTTCTCTCTTAAATATATATACTTACAAGCCCTTTTATTAAACCGCTCGTGCTACACCAACTTCAACTACAAACACACAAGCTACTACAACACAACGAAATGTAATTGGTGATGTTGTGTTGTAGTAGCTTGTGTATTTGTAGTAGTGGTTGATGTAGCACGAGCGGTTTAGTAAAGGGGCTTGTAAGTATATATGTTTTAAGAGAGAAGTATCAGAAATAATCAAGAGAGCACCACTGTTTTTAAAATAATTATATTATTATCTAAAAGAATTTAATCTTTACAATATCATAATAATCTGCTTATAAGTATATTGGATTGATTTAACTTAAACTGCCACTGTCCTGTAGTGTTCTGGTGAAATGTCTAGCTCAGACTTTTCTTGTTTGAAAGCAGAAGGCAGACTGTGTAAAGAATGCTATGCTCTTACAAAACAGTTGGCCAAGTGGCATTGTATTAGCCTAATGGAATCTTGTGCTTTGTCTCCCTAATAGCAATGACCCTTAAATTACAGTACCTGACTCTTTTCACTGCACTGAGATGCATTTAAAATATTAACAAAATTCTATTTTTCAACTATAAAATATTCTAAACTATTTTTCAAAACTATTATTTTCTTTCATTTCTTTCTTCCACTACATTATCCCCATAAATAATTCTAAAATAGAGCGGACGACAAGAGTTAAGAGTAGAGATGCTGATTTATGCTGGCATTATTAACTGGTGAAAGTAGAATAGATTCTAGTAAAATAATCCTAATTACTTTTGTTGTGCAGTTGCAATTGAACAGTGCAATTCATGGGCTCAGCATCTGTTACTACTTTAAAATAGATATTACTGCAATTTCTGCGTGTTTGGCAATTATACAATTTTAGAAAAATTACGTAACACAAAGTGATGTTTATTAAGTAATATTAAGATAATAATAAATATGTAAAAAAAAAAAAAAATATCTGGTGTGAAACACTCATACACTGTCTCTTATCCCTTAATACAGTTATATATAAAAGGCAAATTTCCGTTATATTTCAAATTTTTAAAATAAATGTATTCGTCCTCAGGATTATTAAGGTTTTTCGCACTGTGTCCTACGAAGCGTCTTCCTGTGTAACAGGAGATGTCATACCAATCTTTATAAAGTTTAAAGAGCTTGATGTAGTTATTCCATAGCAAGAGGATATAACTGAAATGTTATTGGTGCGTTGTGATGTAGTCGTTTGTAGTAGCTTGTGTGTTTGTAATAGTAGTTGGTGTAGCACGAGGGGTTTAGTAAAGGGGCTTGTAAGTATATATTTTTAAGAGAGAAGTATTAGTAATAATCAAGAGAGCACCACTGTTTTTTAAAATAAATATATTATTCTCTAAGCAAATTTAAGTACTTTACAATATCACAATTATATCTTAATACATCAGATGTTTATCTAGAATAAAGGCAAATCACTATCACTGGCACTGAGTTTAAGAGAGTGATTCCTGAAGCAAGTGTTCTGGCTTGAGTGTCTGTTCAGACTCTTCTGAAGGAATGTCTTCTAATTGTTTGTTCAAATCTTCCCCTGTGAAAAGAAGGGGTAGACAATGCTAGCAAGGTTCATGAACGTTTCCTGTAACTGTACTTCTTCTACTTGGGTTACCCTTTTGCCACCAAGCTCGCATCTTTTTCATAATTTTCTTCAATTAAAATAGATATTAAAATAGAATTTCTTGCATCCATCACATAACTGTGGTAAAACCAATCAGTTTTCATTACTAGATGTACCCCCAGTTACAGTATCACTAATGCAGATGTTAGAGCCAATAAATGAAGAATATTTCCTCTATCTACATAGATGAGAGCAAAAGCGGGGAAAATATTGGGTCGGTTTTTGTGGTTATCTCTCCGCGGCAAGGTCATTTCTCGGAAGAGTGATTTCGGCAGCACAAATTCTGTACTAATAATAAGGCTGAATATTGAAATCATTAGAATGGTTTCTAGGTGTAGACATATCAACTGCAATGACTGAATCCAGATAAAGCATTAATTTATATACTGCCATTCAGTTTGCTTTAGACTGCATTAATAATGACTGCAATTAATAACTACAATTATATATTACATGGGTCAAATCTCATGTTGGTAGAGAAGGCAATGAAATAGCAGATGTAATTGCTAAACTTGCTTGAATCCAGGCAATGGATTTTCTCCTTCTTGAGATATACAAGTCAGTTTTATGCACTTAAATTTATAAAAAAACTAGCTGCAGATAGTATACGAGAATGGGAGAGGCTCTGGACAGAATGCCTGAAAAGTTCTTCTACGAAGAAATTCTTTCCGACCATGGAGTCGAGAAGGACATCATCTCTGCGAATGCATTTTAAACTGATGCAGGTAATTTAAAGAAATGGCAGAATTAGAGCGTATCTTCATCGGTTTGGAATTGTTGACAGATCAGAATGTTCACTTAATCACGCAAACTTGGCACCACAATTTATTCCAACTGCTCCATTTATGGAAGACTGTTTCGACATGATCGACTTATTCAGTCTGTTATTCTTTTTGGTACATGTCGGCCACCTACTGAGGCTCACCTTATCAGTGATGACCTTTGTAATACTTCCAGCGAACTTGATACAAAATTAATCTTGAGCCATAAAAATGGTATCAGTTAATGATTATTTATTGTTTACAAATATTATTTTTAAATATTGTCTAATTGAAGTGCATTTAATGAGTGTAGTATTCATGTGGGGCGTGTACAAATTGAGGAATTAAAAAACACACACACACATACACATATATATACTGACCATTCGCTAAAAGCATTTCTTTCTTAGTCAGAGGATTCCCAATACATGTATTTCCGATGAAAACTCAATTTCGAATATCTGGTACGATCGTAATACTTCCTCTTACTAGGAGGAGTAACAGGAAGTGAAAAAAGTAACATCAAGATATTTTAGAGTAATTGTTGCTATTGTTTCGTATTTTCTAAATGTTTTATATCTCGAAATAATATTTTTTATTACCCGAATTAAAATTATAGAAATAGATATTGCAGATTACGCTTGTTGGCTTTTTAGAACACAACATCTATCTGAATGTATCACTTTCTGTCAGCTTCTAGCTAAGTTAATACATAGTTTTTAGTTTGTTTTATAAAAATTCTATAAAGATATCATTACAACATTTCATAAAAACTATAATTTAACTTTTGATATAATTATTTATTTAGAAAAAAAAAATATATGGAAAATCAATGTGATTTCAAATTTATTATGCTGTTTGATTGGATGTTCCTCTGAAGCAGAAAAAAGAAAAAAAAAAACTGTCCTGAAAGTTTGAATTAAATTATTTTTTTTAAATTGAAGTTTTAATAAATGGATTGAGAAGTTGCCCGTTTTATAGAGTGGCTCTAATAGAATTTTTTCGCCTCCAATTTAGTTACTATTAAATGTTTAAAATCCTTTGATGATACTTGTGATAACTGGATGAACCTCTTAAGTTTGAAGTTTAAAATGAGTGGAATAGAATATAGAATGTAATTATTTGTAATCAGGCTGAGTTTTATCCAAACTTGTAAAAATAAAAATAATAAAAAGATTTAGTAATAGTAATGTGATTTGCATATTATTAAATTTTATGCAATTACATATTAGCCGTCGAATATTATCTAAAAGCATATAAACAATAGATTCTAATTCTATTTCTAGGCGGCGGGCTCATCAAGAAATTAATGCACTTAAGCCAAAGAGGTCATGGTTTTATATTATACCAACCTGATATCTTTTATAAACGCCTGGATTGAGACAAGAGATATTTTCGATCCTTTGTTCTTATGCCAGAGTTCCCAATATGAACCTTATTAATAGTCTTTAAGCAGAACGCACAGATTTACAAAGAAGAGTGTTTCATCCTTTTTGCCACCAGTCCCATACTGTGTGAGTATTTCCTAAGGATGCAATGGCCTCTAACCAATGCACGTGACCTTCCATGGTCATTCTTCTCTTTATTGAGGTGATAAAATGTGTGATAACTTATTTGAGTCTCGAGAAATAACTTTCTAATGACTCTGCCCCGCCGCAACTACTACTTCCACTAGAAAGTGTGCTTTGTTGTAGCCATTGTAAGATACTCTTCTTTGCTAACCACTTCCGTTATTAAGCTGTTTAGTATCAGGATAAATCACTTTATCGATAATGCACATCTAAGTTTAAAGTTATGGGGAATCTAGGACATTTAAGTATACTTTCAGTCATTGTCAGGGCTAACAACCACTATTGGAATTAATTTATTAAACGAATTAACGTATATTTCGTCTGCAGATTTCAAATTTGTAATTTTTTTATTATTTTTGGTTTCAACAAAACTTGATGCTATCTTTTTATCTGGTATTTTGTCCGTCGTAGCTTGCATATTCATTATGTTCCTGACCGATTTCGGATTTTCATCAATCATCAGAGAAATTCACCTAATTCGTGTATAACATAGTAGGCATTTTCGCAGACCACAAAGCTGCGAGATGTATGTTTCCTATTAATCACGTCCATATCACCGGATCTGTAGTAGTTGGGAGCTCTTCTAAAAAAATAACCAATACTTTACTTTTCTTTTACTTTTAGTAAATGATTATTAATTTTAATTTTGTTTTAGTTTTTAATTAGAAAACTAGATTGTCTTTAGTTTTATCGTTATTATTTTATTATTCAAAAGAGGGGAGGCCAAACCAGACGCTATCTAAAGTCTCCATGGGCTCATATAGCTGCCCTAAAATATTAACAACTACGGGTCTTAAACAAAAGTCCGGGCCCGGGTTTCACCCACCTAATTACCCTAGTCCGAATAAATCGGAACATAAACTTAAAATGACATAGCCTAAGCTCTTCCATCGACAATCTGTATCGCCCAAACAGTCTGTCATGAGATGAATGGGTGTTTATTTCCTCCTCCGTCTCATAAACCCTACAAAAAGGTGTTCGGCATGAACCATATTGTTTGGGAAATGTCTCCTTTAGCTGCAATGCCCAGTGAGGAAACCAACCAAATGAGCATCTTAGAGTGGCGACAAACCACCGTTGCTAATCTTTAAAGATGAGTGCTGCTGTAAAGGTTACATGACTGAAAGCTTGACAGACATGTGTGCCAAAAGACACACCTAGTTTTTTTATATCGTACAGTTGTGAGGGGAAATATTGCGTTATTGGGTCAATTTTTTGAAACTAAGTATTTCACTTACCTTGAAAAAAGCTATTACAAAATAATGTACAGTTCTACCACCTATATTAAACTAACCAGAAATAAAGATTAGTAAAAATTTCAAATGCAAATTTGACTAATGGAATTTGATAGAATTTTTGGAAAATGCATTGAAAGAATATAATAATGAATGTTTCCGGCAGACTTATTTCTGTCGATAAAATTTTTACAGTTTTATGTTGTTCGCTGAAGAAGTGAGTTAAAAGCATTTAGAAATCTGAGTAGAAATCCATCTGAGCAATAGTTTCTGAGATTATGTAGCTTTTAAAAGTGTAAAAGCACTGGATAAGGATTTTCTTAAAAACTATGTCCTCTACCAAGTGAGTAGATACGTTAAACATAACGTCTGAGATGATTACTCTCTCTATTGTATTACTTCCATCGTTGAGTGAGAAAGTAGTGAAAAGAGTATATAAATATACTTAATGACGCAATAACAGCAAGAGTATATTTTTATAATTACTCCATTATTCAACAGTATTGTAAAGTAATGTTAAAATGTAGACACATTAATTAAGTGCCTTCAATGTTTAGTGACTGGATTTAATTATTAAATGACTTTAAATTTTTTTTTTATTTTAATAAGTTTAGTTCAAAAATACAGATATTAATATTTACTTAATTTATATGGCATAATTATTAAAGTTGATAAAAATGGAAATATTTCGTAATTCCTAGAAACACCAGAAGATATGTGTAACTTTATATATATATATAAATTGTATGTACTAAATGTAATTACTGGACATAATGGGCGTATTAGCATTCCATGTTGGTCTGTAGCACTGGGAGTTGTTAAACACATTGAATGAAACTTATAATGGCCTTGAAATAGAGTTTACAGGTACAAACAATATTACTATTGTTAGATTTTACTAAATTGTTATGATCCATATTAACAAATAAATTTAATTAATGGTTGTAATTTTACTTGTAAATTATATTTTGGTAATTTTTTTTAAACATTCAAATAAAAATTATAAATTAAAATTTGGACATTCGCATTACTAGTATTTACATTATTTAATATTTATTCCAAAAATTGTTGAATACTATTTATTTCTTCAGGGCACTTAGCTAGCGTCCATAAGAATCACCCAGATTAACAACACGAAAAACATTCACATTGACAATAGCCCCCTACACTGACACAACATACATTAGCCTTGAAGAAGTAGTTGAATACGAAAATAGAAATGTATACACAAACCAATAAATTAATAAATTAATCCGCTTACGGCGTTGTGACTTGTATAAGAGCAGTTCGCATCAACCCAGGTATTCCGACATAAACAAGGATATAAAGAAAGTTACATAAAATCGTGACTTAAAAAAAAACATATTATAAAACTTTTTATAAATATAGGCTTTGTGTAATGCTGGAGCTGGTGTTTACTGTCATGCATTTCAGCTTTCCGTACGCGTTGGCAGGCTGGCCTCCAATTTTAATTGGGAAACCAGTTGCCAAGGAAACCTGGACCAAAATTTGTTTTGTTTGATGATTATTCGTAATTTTCATGCAACTTAAAACTTAAAGCAATGCATGTTGTGGTTGGTTTCGCAGAGCGTGGAAAGCATCAGAGATATTTTCCGTGACAGCCAGCTTCTTTTTATGGTCATCGACAGGTTTCGGGCGTTCGCCTCTCATCACAATGTTTTGTTAAAACATTGCGATAACACAGACTTGCACAGAGTAAATTTACTCTGCGCAAGTCTATGTTATCACACTGTTTTGACAAAAACATCCTGATGATAGGCGAACGCCGAAACTGATCAATGACCACGAAAAGAAGCTGGCTATCACAGAAAATATCTCTGATGATTAAAACAATACAATTTAAATTTCCCGGCCACCATGCTACTTCAAATGAAGCCTGCGATAGACGTTGCGAGGAGAAAGAAAGGCGCCATCCCAGCTCGAGTGGTCCTTCAATAAGTGTTCGACGCTAATAGCCTAAGTCAATGGCGCAAAAAGAAAATACAATTTAAAATATATCTGTGCAGTTTTACGCCCGGAAGTATGCACTCCAACTACTGTCTAATATACAAGTATTAAATAAAAAAATTTCCAGCTAAACAAAACTTAAATCTTAGATTTTTATAGACTATTCTGGACCCACTAAAAATGGCCATTCCATAAAAAAAAAAATCCCCCTTAATTCTAGTATGTAACTACATACACAATCTTACATCTCTCCATTTTTGTACTCTTATATAAATCCATTTTGCCGTGAAGTAGCCAACCATTTTCTTCCATCAAATGCAGACATTGAAGTAGAAAATATATTCTTTCATAACTTAGTAAGTAGGTTTTTCCGTGCATATTATATTTTCAGTTCTATTTTAAATCTCTCTGATTATTTAAGTATAAGAAAGGTATATAATGTGATGTGTATATATTGGAACTTCTTTTTATTATATACATACTCTTTATTACGTATTAACTGTATTTCTTAAATCTAATATTTTTTTATTAGCAAAAAATATCGTTTTTATGGCGAAGAAGTTGGGTTGCGCAAATCAGAAATATAGTTGTCCAACAAAAGAACTATCGAACAAAAATTCTATACAATACAATTCAATAAAATTTCGATCAATAAATTCCATAATTAAATTTTAACTACTTAGAAACTATGTAACTATAATTTTTTTTTTTTTTTTAGCTTGATACTAATGATTAAAAACAAAAATATATCATTAATTTTATCCATTGTGACAGAAGTTAATAACTTTCCAATTAATTGATAATTAGAACAAATGAACGGTTTAAGATAATTCAATAAGCATTTATCACGATAACAATTAAAGCGCCGGACAATGAAATAAAAAAATAAAAAAATTAAATACATCATAATCATTTTTTTTGTTAAGTCAATATAATTCATAAAACTTCCTTTGATGAAAACTTCATCAAAAACTGATCAAAACTTCCTTTGATGGAAACCTTTTCTCCACGAACTAAAATTCTCGGATATTATTCAGATATCATTCCCAATTTTGGACTAAGGCTCTTATTTTTTGTTTTTTCAATATTACAGTGCAGATAAAAGTAATTATCATTTTTATTATTACATCTCCAAATGGAGAGAACAATCTATAGAAACAATTACATGTTGAATTTAGCATAATATCCAATATCCTAACTGAAGAATTAGAATTAGAATGATTCAGGGGGGAGGGACTCGAACCCAAGCACTGCAGCCTATCCATTGAGGCTTATTGTGCTAACCTCTCAGTACCTAGTAGAGAGAGCCCCCCTCTTTATGAGGTCCAGGACCTTCCCCACCAGTCCTTCTTGAAGTACGATTTCCTCCGGTCTCAAAGTGCCGAAGATCTTGTACCGCAATCTGCCGATTGCGTCGCAATCAAACAACAGGTGAGAGGCCGTCTTCTCCTCCACCTGACCCAGTCTACACAAGGGCTCTGAGTCCACCAATCCCACCTTGTGCAGATGTTTCTTGAACCTATCATGCCCAGTAAACAGGCCCGTTATCAGACAAATCTGATACCTGTTTAAACCCAGGATCTCTCTGGTTCTTCTTCTACACAGCTCTGGTATGACCATTTTGCCGTGTTTTACCCCAGTGCTTAGCCTCCAGTGACGAATATGTTCTCTCCGAGACCATTCTCTCAGAGACGCCCTCCCAGAACAGGTTCCGGCCCAGAGAAGGGAGAGTTCGCTCCCTTCCTGGCCAGTTGGTCGGCTATTTCGTTACCTTTAATTCCCTTGTGCCTCGGCACCCATACTAGCCGAACTTTGTTGGGTCGGGACAACTGAAGAAAGACTTCAGACATTATTTTTTCTAAAATAAACAAAAAATAATCATTAAAAGCTTCTGCTTACTGCATAGGTGATCATAACTTATTATACACTTAAATATATTTTTTTTTTGCTGAACAAACCAGTTAGATGGGGAGCTAATATTATTGTTATATAAACTTCGCTTTACTCGTATTATAGTATAATTTGGGTAATCTATTATCTTTCATGTTAATCAATTAGATCCACTAGTTGTATATTCTTTTAAAAAATCTTTTGTTTGTGAGGATGACCTATTTCAGGTCGAAGATAAGCACTCGAATTTTAGAGGGGTAACCTTGAAACGGATTTGGAAAAAAGAAAGATGTGCGCGTTCAATTATATTTGACTTATTGGGAAGTCCATACCTCACCCAAATATAAGAGGACATTCTCGGCAATGGATTGATACAAGAGTATATTTAGTATCTCACAAGAATCAGATTTAATTCCATGCAGTAGTTAAAGAACAAGAATTTGCTGATTTAAATCTGGATAAAAAATATTTGCAGCTAAGTTAAAATAGCAGAAGAAGAAAATGAAATTCTCAGCTAATTAAATACACTAGTAGCATAAACAACAATATTATTGCGCTTGAGACTCTTATAAGTTGGTAAATGATCTCCTTTGTGGAATATAACAAAGAATGTTTAATCTGTACTTATTAATTTCTAAGGAATTTAATTTACTATATACGTGTAAAATTTTCAAATTACATTGAGCATCGGGCCATGTACAAGACAATAATATCATGTCATCAACATATAATATCAAAGACAGATCCTTGGAAGAATTTAGACTGGGTTTTCATGCGCATCTTCATTCTTAAAGAAATTAACTATGTCAGAAAAGAAAAGTGAAAACAAAATTGGACTTAAGGTTTCTCCTCGTAAAAGGCCTTCTTAATTTTGTTAAAGTCTTTTGAGAGATCAGACACTTGCAAGTTAGCCATTATGGAATTTTCGTATAGTCCATTATTAGACGAATATTTTGCCACAAACACCAAAATTGTACAATTTATGCCATAATAAATCGGCCACCGAGTCAAAACTCGCCTTTAATATAATAAAGACAGAGAAAACTTTAACTCTTTTCAAAACTGTATATCTGTAGTAACTCCTAAAGATTATACGGCATTTCTGCATTCACATCCTTTGCGGAAACACGTTTGTTCTTCCGGAATAAGTATATTTTACTAAGTCCATTCGATTAGCCCACTATAATATAATAAATGCAAACAATTTTTACATTTC
The DNA here is from genome assembly GCA_011037195.1 of Triatoma infestans. Taxonomy (NCBI): domain Eukaryota; kingdom Metazoa; phylum Arthropoda; class Insecta; order Hemiptera; family Reduviidae; genus Triatoma; species Triatoma infestans. The sequence goes on from JAAEAF010005182.1 coordinate 21,180, forward strand.
CTTGGTTTAGTAGGAAATGTAAAATTCTTTCTTATATAATAATTTCATTTCTATTTTATGCCAACTTCTACGGAAACTTTCATCATTCCAGATTTTGTTGAAAAGATTATAATAGATAATGTAACAAAGAAGGCGGTAATTACTTAAGGCACACATTTGTTACTAGATTAAACCCAGCAGCCCTTATTATTTTTATACCAGTCTGTACTAGTTAACAATTCATCATAAATGAGGTCAACATTCAGAGTAGGGTAAAAAAGATAAGGCCAGGAATATAAGAAAACTTACATGTTTTAAGAAGTACCCCTGACTTAGAACTCTTCTCACTTCTTAGTAGGTAGGTATACGTATAGTCATACATTTTATTTATTTATTTATTTGCTATACAGCTACATTGCTTTAAGCAAAGGAGATGGCCAAACAGTTTAATGTACAATTATTCTTAATAATAATAATAATGATAATATAATATAATTATAATAATATAATAACAGTAGTAATAATAATAAAAATGATTCATACAATATAAGTATTGAACAGAACTAAAAGTAATTCTTATAGTTGATGAGAAAGTTACAAAAGTATTTTTTGACTTAACAAAAGTAATTTTTAATAATTCATTAGAAATTAATACGTTTACAAAAATTGTAAGAAACAATATTTGTGCAAGGAAAAAATAAAATAGTTGCTTGCAAGTAAAAAACCATAATTTACAACCATAATAATGTTAATCCGTTTTGAATAATTTATAAAAAAAATAATTTAATTCCTTCTTTTTCTGTAAAAAGTAAATAAACTTTCTGGCTAAATAATAAAAAATATAAATATAAATAAAAAATAAACTACCAATACAAATAAAATAAAGTTGAAGTTGATTATTCTCCTAGCACAAAACTTCTAATCTTAACGGCTTGTTTACAGAAATTATATATGGAGCTTAGTTGTTCTTTAGTGTTTATTGTAAACAATTGTTTGTATTTATACGAGTTTGACACAAGACCAAAAGGTAAATATTTTGATAGAAAAAAAGTTCTAATTGGCAACAAGGTTTTACATTCAAAAATGAAATGAAGTATTGAAAATGTATGATTGGCCATTAATATACAATTTCGCCACCTTTACTCTACATAAACGTATTTGAGAAACAACTCTTAACTTTGCTATAGTACTGCCCAAATTTGGATGAAATTCAGTGCTTCCAAAACTAGAAACCAGCCAATATAATTCGTTATACTTGGAATTTATTGCATTCTCTACGTCATCGGATAGATATTTATTTATAAGTTTACTTATTACAATATTTTTTTCAGCTTTCAGAGTATTAGAGTTTTCAGTTAACAAAATATCTAAAGCAATCAATAGATGACATTACTTCCCTTATAAACGACAGCCAATCATTGGGTTTTCTTCCCTTAACTGCCTTCCGTCTTGACAGAATATTATAGCATAATCGAGGGAGGCGTGATGAATTCATTTCTAGTATTTTGATTAAGAGATTATACATAGATTTGAACACTATTATTTTAAGAGGGGCGGCTCCAAATTCTAAGCGGACAAATGAGTTAGGAGTACTTTTGGGCAAGTAATATAAGCTCTTTAAAGATTGAAGTTGCACTGTTTCCAACATGTCTACATAGTTGTAAGCCCACACTTCTGCACAGTACAACATTGTTGGTTTGAGAATAGTGTTTAGTAGTTTTTTCCTAATTTCATGATTCGTAGCTGCCGAGTTTCCCAAAATTGATCTGACTTTACTGAAGGCCAGCTTTCCGGCGGATAAAAAATGCTTTGCAGTCTGAAAGAATTTACCATTTGAAGTGAATAGGACGCCTAAGTACTGAAACGAACTTACAAATTCAATTAATTTACCTTCATAAAACACGTCACGGAATTTCTTTTGTCTGGTATTTTTAGAAAAGTACATAAGTTTTGTTTTACTAGTATTCACACGTAAATAATTCTTGCTACAGTATTGTGCCAAAATAGATAACTTTTCGTTTACATCAACTATAGAGTTTGCAAATATAACTATATCGTCCGCATAAGCCATTAAGATAATGTCAGTATTCTCGCCCAAATTAACAGATGTGGCCGCCTTTGATTTAAAAAATTGTAACATATCGGATGTATAGAGATTAAAAAGAAACGGCGACAAGGGCTCCCCTTGCAAAACTCCTGAAGTTACCCTAATATCATCCGTGCGTCCTGAGCTTGTTTTCACAGATATACTCGCGTTATCATAGAAACATTTCAGTATATTAACTATCTTAAGGCCAGAACCTAATTTTAATAACTTAGTCCAAAGTAAATTGTGAGAGATCAGATCAAACGCTTCTGAGAAGTCCACAAAAATAGCAAAAAAAGGGAAATTTTTATTTATTTTAATATCAATTATGGACGAAAGAATAAAAACATTATCTTGGCAGCCCCTTGCTAGCCGAAATCCAGATTGGAGCTCAGGTAGTAATTGCAAGTTTTCCGCCCACGTAACCATTCTATAGGAAAGGATAGAGGTAAAAATTTTAGGGAGACTGTTCGATAACGCAATTCCCCGATAATTAGCCGGGTCAGTAAGACTGCCTTTTTTATGAATCATTTGCATATCAATAACTGACCATGACTTGGGAACCACTTCTTTCTCTAAAATGATATTAAACAAGTTTAATATATAGTGCTCCCAAGCCGGAGGTCATACATTTTTTTGTTGATTAAATTTCCCTTTAGTTTGCCAAAGTTAGCAATATTTTTAATTGTATTTCTAATTGAATTTTCCAAAATTTCGCTTAAAAACCTTTCTATAAATAATAATTTTGTATGAATTTTACTATTTTAATTACTATTAGTTATACTGGTTTAATTAAGGTACTAGTTTTATTAGTTTAATTTCTACTAGTAATTAAGGATCTGTATAATTTTCTATACTTCTTATTATTATAAATGTAAACATAAAGTGATTTTAGATTTCGGCCAAAATACTTTTTTTATGTAATTTGGTGTTATGCCAGATGTAGTGGAATCGTTTATTGTGATTCCTGAGGTATGTAGTAGATGTCTTGAAGAGGGCGGAAGTTAGTTTAGAGATTTTTGGAAGTTAGTGCTCGAATTATTAACACGGAATTTATAAAAATAGACTGTCTTTGTACAATATTTAAACGTAAAAATGGTAACTACTAACAAGAAATACTTAGAAATAAATAGGAGATAAATAACTAATAAATTAGTATGATTAAGATAAATGAACTAAGATGCACAACTAAGGAAATAAGTATAAATAAAAACTGTATAGGGACGCGAACTGCTGCTCGTATAATAATCTTGAAGACGTACTGAAGTATAATCATCCCCTCTTCCAATGGGGCGAAGTTTATATCAGTGTTAGCAACACTCACACCAAGACATCTGTCCTAGTGTGCGACCTTGGTTAGTTCGGTGACCAGCGATTTAGGTCAGTGGCCAGCTTATCGGTGCTTGCTTTGATGTAAAGTATTGACCCTTGGTTTTGTTTGTTTGGCCGCGGCCTTGTCTTGAAGACAGCGGCCGGCTAGGCCTCTAGTTATAAATTATTCTTTCTTTTGTTATGTGTTGTGAAGGTTTGACCTTGCCATGTCATTACATCATATAATTTTTTATGCAATAAAGAGTGATTCAGAGTTACTAATATACGTAATTAGTAGAATTATCTTTACTTGAGAAACTCCAAACATAACAAAAATAATCAGATATATCAGTAATTATTTTCTATCAGTACAGCTGAGTGGAGATAAGGGGATTATGACGTACCAGGGCAGTTACGTATCACATACATCAAACGATGCGTCATTTTCATGCACATTCAAGTTTGTAAAATGTTTTTTACTTTTACTACTATATATATTTTCTCATATATATATTCCGGTTGTGCGTGTGTCTGTTAACAGATTGTCTCAAAAACGAAAAATCGTAGAAATACTGTGGAAGACATTTTGATCGGCAGTTGAAATGAAGCTCGTCTGAACAATAGGCCCTTTTCTTTTAAGAAGAAAATTTTAATGTGAGTTAAAGGCTTACTATATAAAAAAAAACAAACATACAAATTGGTCATAAGCTAAAGTTACGTGAGAGATAGAAGAATGAAGAGAAGGGATTAGCTCAGAGATAGTGCGCTGGACTAGCAACACGGAGGTTCCTGGGTTCGAGTCCAGTGGAGCAGCCCTTAGATTTTCTCTTGCAAAGAGCTTCTACAGCTCACTGCACTGAATAATAATGATGAGCAGTGCACTGAAAAGGCTCCGGAAGGGCATAATAGAGCTTTCAGGTTGCAGTGTATTATCTCCCCTATAATACACTGCCATAATCTAATCTAGTATAATGAAATTTGCAAAATATAATACAAGTTGTGCATTTTTAAAAATTGTATAGTAGATTATATCAGGTTTTGTATATAAATTTGAGATAAAAATCTTCTCTTTAATTTCTTTACTTTATACTTTATGAAATTAACAGTCCTCAATTTGCATACAAAATGGTTGTTCCCCTTTACTACCAGCTGTACCATGCTTATATCTTGAAAAAAAAAAAATAAGTTTCAAGTTATGCATGATACTATTAAATGTAATAAGTATTTAAAATAGGATCCTTCTTCGTGTTCTTATTCATATAGCAAAACGAGAATTTAATGTAACGACCTCTACTAAACAGAAAACAACTGTCTAATGTGAGGATTCCTAAAATGGGTGATACTGCCCCCTAAGGGAGAAGCTGAACAGTCCAGATGAAATTACTAGCCTCGATTGCATTTGGAGGGGGCCAGATAAAACTATTGCGGTGGCTGGAGCATTAAAAAAAAAGATATGATAAGAAAATGTTGATAAGTCTTTTATAAATGTTTCATTTGTTTTAAAAAGAGATTAAGTCGTAGTGAATGCTTTATGGCATTTATTAATGGCTCTGGCACGCAGTTGTTTTGAGAACAAACTTCAACTTTATCTAGGCCTAGTGGTGATACTAAATAACTGGTTAAATGAAAGATCTGATTGACTGTAGTATGCCTGAGTTATACCTCTAGATATTCTCTCAGAATGTTTTCAATCTAGGCTGTTAACCGCTCTGGGATTTATCTTTTAAATCTATTTTATTCTGCATACACAATTCTTGAAGTAATAAAGTAATCTAATACTATATAATAAATAAAATAATATATTAAAAAAAAAAAATGTTAGGATGTTAGAACACTTCTATTCATTTTGGAAGTTAGCCAATAACAAATTCTCTCGTATTTTATAAACGATAATACAGCGTTGTCCAGGGCAAATAGAAAAATGAATATTTTCTCTGGATGTATTTTTCTTGGTTCACTGCAACATGTACCATAGTAAAAAAAATTATTTAATTAAATTCTTATTCCCAATAAAATGATTATTAAATGATATAATTTAAATCCATTGATTTGGGCACCTTCCGCCCTGAATTCTATTTTCTTTTTTTTTGGTTTTCGATCCAGTAGTCATTCATTAAATATAATTACGATTTAGACCGTTTCCAATAAGTAATGTTCAATAGCATGGAATTCCGTTCATCCGCTTTCATAATAAAAGCCTATAACTACGTACTAACAATTTTTTTCGAACATGACTTTCTAACTTCCCCAACCATTCCTAATACATTTTACAAAAAATGCCAACGGGCACCATTTTTTAATATTCTATAAGCTTTAAGTTCCAATTTAATGAAAATAATTATAAGAATCTGGGAAGAAAAGTTGCCTTTGTATTTGCGATTGGTTTCATTCTAAATTTGATTTATTTGTATTTATCTTTTATATAAAAATATTTGAAGTTGTTTTTGTTAATAAGTTATGAAAACTGTCATAATCAAAAGCGAGGAAGCATTTCATATCAAAATAAATTCCTTATTATAGTCCTGAATCAAAGTTCAGTCTCTAAATAGAAAATAAAGACTTATTTTTATATAACGACATACAAGTCTGGTAAACTGTTACAGAACTGAGGAGGCGTTCTATACTTTGGAGTTCATACAAAATCTCTCAGAACCATAATTAATTTAATTTTTGTTTAATTTAAGGCACCACAGTTTATTAGGTTTTAGAAAGTGATGAATTAGAGGACTTTATATGTAAGTAGAAATTAGGTAGCGAGAGATTTAGACTGCATAAAGAAAAAGGTAGTAGTTGGTTGATGACGCGTTGTAACTGTTGCATAAACTGTTCTAAAGGGCTATCGCACCTGTAATATACAGAGTCTTCCATTCTAGTTTGGCCTAAGAAGCAAGTGAGATTCTCAATTTTGTCTCTTTGAGCCTTTGGATCCTCTCTTCGGATCCTATTGCAATAATGTTCATCATTCTAATTTTCAAAACCATATTCTCTCTCAACACACCTTGAAACCCATTAAGCATATAAAATTGCAAAGAGACGATATATGCATGAAGTACACCATGGTACCTACAGTAGGTTATATTCCATATAACTACCTCAAAGCCATAATCCGAATTAGACTTCTTTCTTCCCGCTCAGTACAAGATAATCCTCTCCGACAACATGAAGACAATGACCCCGCCTCTGCTATCTTCTGCAAAGATCAATTATAGATGTACAATCAAACGGAAGTGATATTAATATATAATCTTCAACTTCCACCGTGTGTTTAGATTAGTATCACTTCTATATGTTTTACACGAATATTTCAAAAATTGATTTCCAGATCTTGATATTCTCAAATGAAATGAAATATATGTCTGAAAGATCGCCATACCATGGTAGAAATATGAGAATTATTATAAAGAATATTATTGAAACTATTTAAAGAGTCTGATTAAGTTTAAATATTGAGTGAAAAATCTTAAATATTTTAAAGTCGTTATTCTTATTCTTTTTAAAGAAAAAGTGTTAGATTTTCATTAAAAAAAATCTGGTGTGAAACACTCACACAACTTTCTCTTATTCCAGTTATCAAAAATTATAATTGACACATTTTATAGTTTGTGTACCAAATTTAATGAAATTCGTCGGAAACTGAAAAAACTGTTCAGTAAAAGCGCACTTCCGGTTTACTAATTTTCTTGAAACTTGGAATTTTGGCCATCTATTTATTTCTAATTAATATTGTTTGGATGATAGAATTGTATAAGTAACTATGATAGCATTTTAAAGAAAAACATAACCCCAACCTATCCCCATAACTGCCCTTAAATGAATTTTCTCAGAGAAATGTTTCAAGTAAAAGTTGCAAGCTCTTTGTTTGTATAGTTGATGTACAAGTTTGAAGAAAATCGCCCGAGGCCATTTTTGAGAAAATAGCAAAAAAGTAAAACAAAACAACTAGTAAAGTAGTACTTCCGGTTGTGGAATTTTGACAGGTAACGTACATATGTCAGATCCCATAGTGATACCTAAACAGAATATCAAGTTTGAACTTTCTACGATTTTTCGTTTTTGAGCTATGCTGTTCACATACATACATACACACACACACACATTATTTGGTAAAAACCACTTTTTTGGACTCCACTTTTTTGGACTCAGGGGACCTCAAAACGGATATTTTTGGTGAAAACTCGATATCGAAAATTTGACACGATTACAATACTTCCTCTTACTGAGTAAGAGAAAGTGAAAATGCCAATTTTGAAAACTATTTTAAAAAAAATCTCTTTTAGTATTTGTGTGAATAAAGTATCTCAAAGGAAAATCCAAGAGAGTGGAAATTCAATTGAATTGAGCCTACAAGCTAATTTGTATTTTTTTTTTCGGCTTCAAAATTTTTCAATGAAATCCATTGCTTTTCTCTCTGCTGAACTTTTAAGGGCTTTTACTTTTATTCCAAATATTGTCAGGAGCAAAATCGACAGAAATTCAATAAAAAGGCTAGTTATTATATTAAATCAGATTAGTTGGTGTTTATTTTAAATAATAATTATCTTGATATATCGCTCTATTTGTAGAAAAGTTTAATTAAATTTAAATGATTAATTTTACGTAAGAAATTGATATTTTCAGTTATTAATTTATTTTAATGCAATACTGATTAAAACATGGGAAATATAAGCGGTGATATTGAAATTAGGATGGCTGCTGCTGGATCCTGTCTAGACTGAGTAATGGAATACATCTTTAGTAATTAGCAATAGAGATTTGTTTCATAATTTATGTTGTCATGGTATCATTTTCTAATGCATTGTTACCTAATGCTTAAATGAGATAGGTAATAATTTACTTGTTCTATTGTAGAAAGAATTCATTGTTAGCATAAAGTTTAAATTGAAATTTGTAGGGATTGAATTTTGACTGACAGCAACTTAAAACATTTAAAAAAAAAATCTGGTGTGAAACACTCACACAACTTTCTCTTACTCCAGTACTCAAAATTATAATTGACAAATTTTATAGTTAGTGTACCAAATTTAATGAAATTCGTCGAAAAGTGAAAACACTGTCCAGTAAAACTGTCCGGTTTACTAATTTCCTTGAAACTCGGAATTTGGGTCATATATTAATTTCTAGTTATTTCAATTTGGATGACAGAATTGTATAATCAACTGTGATAGCATTTTAAAGAAAAACATAACCCCCCTCCCCCAAAAGTCCCCTTAAATGAATTTATCAGGGGAAAAGTTTCAAATAAAAGTTGTAGCTCTTTATATGTATAGTTAACAACGCTGGTTTAAAGAAAATCGTTGGAGCCATTTTCGAGAAAATACCAGAAAACTGAAAATTATATTTCAGTAAAAACGCACTTCCGGTTATCTATTTTTTTTTCAAACTCGGAATTTCAACAACATATTTAATTCTAATTAACATTATTTAGATGACAGAATTGTCTAATATACTGAAACAGCAGTTAAGATGAAAACCTAACCCCACCCCTCCCCAGAAGTGCCCTTAAATGAATTTTCCTGGAGAAATGTTTCAAATAAAAGTTGTAGCTCTTTGTATGTGTAGTTGATATACAAGTTTAAAGAAAATCTTCGGAGCCATTTTTGAGAAAATTGCAAAAACGTAAAAAAAACAACTAGTAAAGTGGTACTTCCGGTTGAGGAATATTGACACATAACGCACCGTCAGATCCCATGGTGATACCTAAACGTAATATCAAGTTTGAACTTTCTACGATTTTTCGTTTTTGAGCTATGCTGTTCACATACACATATACACACAACACACACACATACACACACACACACAGACATTCGCTAAAAACCACTTTTTGGACTCAGGGGACCTCAAAACGGATATTTCCGGTGAAAACTCGATATCGAAAATTTGACACGATTACAATACTTCCTCTTACTAGGAGTAAGAGAAAGTAATAAAATTTTTATTGATTCAATCGAAGGAAACAAATATTATAAGGTTTCTTTTTTATTGTTAAATTAACAAGTTAATAGTATATAATATTTTCACTTAATTCCAAGAAGTACACTGTATTTCAATGCATCTTCCCTGAAATAGAAACAGTACTACACAAAATTTTATTCAATTAGATCGAATTCAACAAGATTCCAGAATTCAAAAACAGTTCTTGTTTATTCATGTGTTTGAATACTCACTGATTTCAGCAGTAATTTCATTAGTTTTTTATAATTTTAGATAAAAAAAAATCTGGTATAAAATACGTAAGACTTTCTTTACAGCCATTTACATACTTATAATTGAAACCTTCCCTTCAAACTTGGCATTTTTACTAAATTAAACTGATTTAAATATTATATGTATACTTGAGGAAAACCTAAACTAAAAACGCTTGACCTTCCAAGTATCCTAGAATACGCTCAAATCTATTCACACGGAAAATATTTCAAATAAAAGGAGTAGTTTGTTTGCATATGTTAGTATAGCATACTGTATACCATGATTCTAATGTTCTTTAATACGAGTATTTATATAGTTGGCCATACATATACAGTGAAATTCACGTTTAACACGAATGCGCTTAACATGAAAAATCGGTTAACACCAAATCATACTACGTCCGGACAAAATACTATGTAATTTCATAATTTTTTTTTTGTTTTTTCTTTTAACACCAAGCAAATATCGCTTAACACGAAAATATAGCACCAATTTTCTGCAGTCACATCGTTACGCAGATTTTTTTTTTGGCTTATTTTTTTTTTCCTTAGACGGCATAAAATAAACAATGGCTGCTAACTGTTGCTAGGTTTCCGCTTGTCTTCGAGTAGGTAAAGGCACCGGCTATTGTCAAAATATTTCGGTTAGTTTTCGAATTCGGTGAATTTTGTGATAAAATCAGCGAATTTTGTGTTTATTTTTTTTTTTTTTAATTACTTTCTCTTACTCCTAGTAAGAGGAACTATTGTATTCGATATCGAGTTTTCACCGGAAATATCCGGTTTTGAGATCCCCTGAGTCCAAAAAAAGTGGTTTTTAGCAAATGGTCTGTGTGTGTGAGCAGCATAGCTCAAAAACGAAAAACCGTAGAAAGTTGAAACTTGATATTCCGTTTAGTATCACCATGGGATCTGACAATACGTTATCTGTCAAAATTCCTCAACCGGAAGTACCACTTTACTAGTTTTTTTTTTTACGTTTTTGCGATTTTCTCAAAAATGGCTCCGACGATTTTCTTTAAACTTATTATATAAACTATATTTCCTAGTAAGAGGAAGGAAATATTGTAATCGTGTCAAATTTTCGATAAAGAGTTTTCACCGGAAATATCCGTTTCGAGGTCCCCTGAATCCAAAAAAGTGTTTTTTAACAAATGTGGTGGGTATGTGTGTGGTGTGTGTGTGTGTGTGTGTGTGTGTGTGTCTGTATTCCCTTTAGGTATCACCATGGGATCTGACAGTATGTTATCAGTCAAAATTCCTTTACCGGAAGTACCACTTTACCAGTTTTTTTTTTTTTACTTTTTTGCGTTTTTCTCAAAAATGGCTCCCACGATTTTCTTTAAACTTAGTATAACAATGACACATACAAAGAGCTACAACTTTTATTTGAAATATTTCTCAGGGAAAATTCATTTAAGGGCACTTCCGGGGGAGGGGTGGATTTAGGTTTTCATTTAAAGTGCTATTTCAGTTTATTATACAATTCTGCCTTCTTAATAATGTTAATAAGAATTGAATATGTTGTTGAAATTCTGAGTTTCAAAAAAAATCGGATAACCGGAAGTGCGTTTTACATTACCACTTTACTAAATGATTTCTTCACTTGTTCGCGATTTACTCAAAAATGGCCCCGACGATTTTCTTGAAACATCATGTATAAACCAAACATGCAATGTTTTTACATCTTTTATTTAAAACATTTCTCTGGGAAAATTCATGTAAGGGCACTTTTAGGGGAGGGGTGGGATTACAGCTTCCTCTATAATTGCTATCATAGTTGATTATACAATTTGATTATCCAAACAAAATTAATTAGAAATAAATAGATGGCCAAAAATTCCGAGTTTTAAGATAATTAGTAAACCGGAAGTGCGCTTTTACTGAACGGTTTTTTTTTTAATTTTCGACGAATTTCGTCAATTATAATTTTGAAAACTGGAGAAAGAGAAAGTTGTGCGAGTGTTTCACACCAGATTTTTTATTTTATTTTAATATATAAAATTGTTTTTTTTACGTGTAAAATGGCAGAGAAATTGGGACGAAATCAAAACGTTATTTTATCGTTTTGACACTAGTTTCGTGTTAAAAAGTTTTTCACTTTATATTGTATTGATTTGGTGCTTTAGAGGAAACGTTTGGTTTCTCCGGAAACTCTCAAAATATCAATTTTCCTGGAAAATTAATTGGCTTGGCATAATGTGTCTAGATATTATGCAAAGTTTAACGGAAATCTTTGGAACGGTTTTTTGGGAAAATCGACGACAACTGAAAAACCTATCAGTAAAGGCACATTTTCAGTTGATGAATTTTGACCAAAAGCTTATTATCAAATATGAGGATGGTATCTAAAATGGAATATCAAATTTGAGTTTGTTTCCATTTTTCATTTTAGAGATATTTACTCACTACACACAGATATGCAGTACATTTGCTAAATACATGTGTTTCGTATCCAATGGATCACAAAACATATATTTCTCAATTGAAAACTCAATTTCAAAAATTTGACATATTCTTGATATTAACCATAAAAAAGAAGTTTCAAAGTTGTAAAACAATATTCTGGTTTTTGAACCATTTTTTTTTTTTAAACAAACCAAATAATTCTTGTAGTATTATTTAACAAAGCGAGTTAAGGAAATGAAAGTGTTCACAAAATAGTTTACTAATTCCAAATTGCGTAAATAAATCTGCTACAATACCATCATAATATGATTTTCTTTTATTGAATTTCTCAACTTCCGATTTGCAAAAAAAAAATTTTTTTTTCAAAATTATAATTTTTATAGCATATTTAATTTCTTTTTTATTAATTCTTGGTGAGATCATACAAAATAACTGAAATGCTATTACAGAGAAGCCTTAACACTGACAGTTCTTTCAGAAACTCTTTGTAAAATTCCAACGTGTACAAACGTTACAATTACAAATTATAAAGTTTTTAATTAACAAAGAATTATAGCATTAGTTTAATATTTCTACGAATCTTTAAAGTAATTCTTTATAATAATGGATTTTTGGTATATTTGGTATAGTAACCACTAATTTTATTTGAGTCATCAACTCAAACACACGAAATTAGGTGCAATTAGGTACTTGGCGCAAAATATGCCGGCGTTATATCCCTTAACAGGTTCATCGGCTAAAGCTTCATATATATACAGATCGTTTATCACCGCCGTTACATTTCTTCCAAACTATGCCCAGCCTCGCCGGTGCAGAAGCATCCGGATGACCGGACAGTTGAAACCAACCAGTATTGGTAGAACCGATGTAACAGCAACCAATGAGAGATCAGCATCGAAAGAGAATAAAGACAAGAGAAACAAACTGAAACCACTCTCTCGGATTGGTGTGGGAGAAATTGTATAAATATAGCGACGGACAGTCCATAAAAACACAGTTCAACAGAGTTCAACATAGTTCGATTCAGTACAGCTGGGTACAGTTCAATACATCCACTCACTACATGTCATTACCCATTTACCACTCTATCTTAAACATTTCTCTATTGTAAAGTCCAGGCAGTCTGTGTCTCTTAATTAATATATTAGTTAACCAGTGTTAATAAAGTCAATCTCATTTCATCAACCAGACAAATTCTCTCCACCCAACACATCCATTATATATACGTGTTTACAAATGACATTGAAGTTCCAATGTGATATATTATTGTTGGGGATTTATATTGCAGGGAAAAAGGAAGGAAAAACCTGCAGCTCAGTGGGGGAAGGGTTAATTAAGGATGTTTCTAATTCTCTTGGGTCTGTATGTAATTGTTCTGTCATAGTTACACCAATTTCGCGGCCAAAGAGGCGTTTATGTGGCAGCCTAAGGATGTCTGTAGTTTTAGTAGTCTATTCTTTTATCTAGTTGTGTACAGTTTCTGTTTAAGTTACTCGTGGCTAAAGTCCTTTCCCATGTTTAAAAGAAATTGCATTCTTTAAAGTGGTAAAGACTTCTCGGTTTGCCGATTTTGACAGAAATCTTATTGCGGATCCCCCCACAGACCAAAACTCGAAATATCAAGTTTGAACTTTCTTTGATTTTTTTCTTTTTCTTTAATTATGCTAACCATACACATATTCACGCACAAACACATATACACATGATTTTATTGTTATACTCTTTTGCGCGGGCCCCTCTTAAGCATGAGGACGGTTGCGTTTCTCCGCGTATTCCTACAGGCGGCCCTGAGTTACGTGTATTAGGACAAGATAAAATTTCCATTCAAATAGATAGTGTGGTTGTGAACTAGAGTTTGTTTGTGGGTACAATAAACTCGCATGGTTGTACACTATCTCATCTATCTCCATATGTAAATGTGTCCTCCATATGTCAGTGTAAGTATCGGTCGTGTTGGTAATTTAGGATGCCACTTCCTAAACAAGTGTTTAGTCCATTTTCTCTTAAAATTCAATTTTAGAGTAGAAAATATCAATTATATTTCAACTTGCCTTTTAAAGTTTTATATTAATTATTATTTTCCTAGTTAGTACGTAGAATAATCTAAAAGTTGTTTAATAAATAATATGTTTATTTAGTGAAGTATTAGCGAAGTATCATTCCATACTCGTATTTAGTATATTATTATTTCAATTGGCTTTTTTAAAGTTTTATATTAATTATTATTTTCCTAGTTAGTACCTAGAATAATCTAAAAGTTGTGCAATTAATATGTTTAAACAATATCATTCCGCATTCATGTTTAAGAATTATTATTATTATTATTATTATTGTTTATGACCTTAATTGCCAAAGGGTTATCTTATTTAACATTTCATCAGAAAACTTCTTATTCGTGATAGTAGTGGTCTTCTAGGAAAATAATTCATATTACGTTTAGCGTTTACAGTTTTAAATTTCATGCTTGTTAATTATAAACATATTAACCAAGTGTACCTGAGAAAGTTACTGTGCTAATTAACTTCATTTTAGCCTTGCTTACATATCTATCACCAGCATTCATAATAAGTACTGTTTCTCTACTCTTTTGTCCTCTTAAAAAGCAAAATTGAGAAAGTTTATGAGAATGTACATTTAGTAACAAGCTTTAATTAAAATAAGCTCTTTACAGTAAAAGTCATTTGTACTGAGAAGTTCAAATGTACTATTTTTTAGCAAACTACTTTATTAGCGCATGCAATTTTTATTTCGAACATATAATCATTTGGAATTTTATCGCAGAATTTTATTTTTTTTAAATTTTTAATTCACAATAGACTGAGTTAACAATCTGGTATGTAGAGCAGGAGGATAGCAACTACCTAATGTTAGCCCTCTGTACGGGAATTCCGTAGGGTTGCTTGACCATTTACGAAGGAAATCTCGGGGCCATTGGGGTTCAAACGGCTAGAGACTGTACAGTAATATAGAGCACTGCGAGAGAGCGGTGTGGTATCTACTTGAGGTATTACTTTCTCTTACTCCTAGTAAGCGGAAGTAATCGTGTCAAATTTTCGATATCGAGTTTTCACCGGAAATATCCGTTTTGAGGTCCCCTGAGTCCAAAAAAGTAGTTTTTAGCAAATCTGTCTGTGTTGTGGTGTGTGTGTGTGTGTGTGTGTGTGTCTATGGTATGTATGTGTATGTGAACAGCATAGCTCAAAAACGAAAAACCGTAGAAAGTTGAAACTTGATATTCCGTTTAGGTATCACCATGGGATCTGACTACGTTATCTGTCAAATTCCTCAACCGGAAGTACACTTTACTAGTTGTTTTTTTTACTTTTTTGCAATTTTCTCAAAAATGGCTCCGACGATTTTCTTTAAACTCGGTATCAACTACACATACAAAAGCTATAACTTTTATTTGAAACATTTCTCCGGAAAAAAATTTTTAAGGGCACTTATGGGGAGGGGTGGGGTAAGGTTTTCATCTAAAGTGCTATTTCAGTTTATTAGACAATTCTATCATCTAAATAATGTTAATTAGAATTAAATATGTTGTTGAAATTCCAAGTTTGAAAGAAATCGGATAACCGAAAGTGCGTTTACTTTACCACTTTATTAAATAATTTTTTCACCTTTTGGCGATTTTCTCAAAAATGGCTCCGACGATTTTCTTTAAACTTCTTATATAAACTAAACATACAAGGATCTATAACTTTTATATAACACATTTCTCTGGGGAAACTTCATTTAAGGGCACTTTTAAGGGAGGAATGGGGTTATATTTTTCTCTAAAGTACTCTCATAGTTGATTATACAATTCTATCATCCAAACAAAATTAATTATAAATAAATAGATGGCCTAAATTCTGAGTTTCAAGAAAATTAATAAACAGGGAATGCGGTTTTATTGAACAGTTTTTTTTTTCAGTTTTCGACGAATTTCATTAAATTTGGTGCACTAATTATAAAATTTGTGAATTATAATTTTGAGAACTGGAGTAAGAGAAAGTTGTGTAAATGTTCCACAACAGATTTTTTTTTTTCTTGGCAAGTTGATTTACAGAAATGGATGTTAAGGTCGTGGAGGTTTGTGACATAGTAAGGAGCGTCAACTATTTTTTGAAATAGTTTAGTTTGGAATTTTTGAAATAGTTTATACGTTTGTAGGATTGGTTGAACTCCACGTCGAAAAGTTTAGTATTGATATTTTATTCGTTTTGTCATTGAATTCGACACTTTGTAATTATTGGCTGCACGAAGATTTACAGCATTTATCTTTTCAGAATTGTATTCCTTGAAAAAACAAAATTTGACTCTCATAAATACCAAGATAAACACTTTTTATTTTCGACTTTCGAGTTTGTGTGTGTTAACAAAATGTGTTAAGAACGAAAAAATCTCAGGATTTTCAAACTTGGTAGATATTCTGTTTAGGTACTATCACCGCACTTGACACGAAGTATTCGAGCATAATCCGTCAAAGTCTGACTTTAATGAATGTGTTTTTTTTTGTTTTTTTTTTTCAGTTATTGGAGATTTTAAACGGAAATAACACCACAGATTTTCTTTAAACTTCGTATATTATCTACACCTATAAAATACGTATCACTATTATTTGAGAGTTGTTTCCTAGGGAAATTGATTTTGGAGGAGTTGTGGGGGAACAGTAACGTTATAAGCTTCCTCTAAAGTACCACTTCAGTACAATGATATTTACAATGTGTAGTGGAAGAACGAAATTGCAAAATAATAGTTTAAAGTTTCTGAATATTTTATAGTATCCAAAATTGTATTTTTGTTAATATTTTATAATTATTTTAGTGCTGTGAATTTACCTAAAAAGTGTGTATTTTAGAACTAGGTATATTAAATCTGGTCATTGCTATTAAGAAAACAAAGGCACTAAATCCCGTTAGGGTAACTCTTTTGTATAAGAGAATTCCCCCGCGAGAGAGAGAGCAATTCCAAAGAAGAGAGCCATCAGCTTTAAAAGAGTAAAGAGTAGACAGTCTTAACTAAGCCTTCAATCAATACAGTCGTAAGCTAGAACACTTCAGGAATCGCTCTCTTAGTATCAGTGCCAATTATAAGTTAAAACATAAGAGTTTAGCATCTAATCTAGATTAAATAATTGATTTATACTTAATCGCTGTGATATTATAAAGCTATTTAAATTCAGTTAGAAAATATATTTAAATTCTTAATTATTCCTATATTCTATCTCAAACAAACACAAGCCCTTTTCGCTAAAACGCTCACACTACCAGCTACTACAAAACACCCAACACATTACAAATGTATAGTTCTGCCATCTCAATAATATTAATCTACATTAGAAACATTGTTAGTATTCAAAAATTTGAAGAAAACCGGTTAACCGGAAGTGTGATTTTACAGAATAGGTTTTGAGATTTTTCGGAATTTTCTCGAAAACGGTTATAACATTTTCTCTAACCTTGGATTGGCTGCTGCATAGAAAGAGACTTATGTATCACTTTTATTGGTCAGATTGTTTAAATTTAAATTGTATAGTATTTTGTATAAATTGTGTATTATATAAATTATATTCAGTTAAATTTAAATATTAGTATAGTGTACTCTTGAAATGTCTTATCGCCTCCCCCCTCCCTAATAAAAATTACTTGATAAAACACTGAGCATACTTAACGCCATTCTTAAAATTTAATTATAAAGTATTCTTCAAAACATGTGATGTGATAGCGATAGCAAGAAAAAAAAAGACATAATTTTTAAATAAATCTAAAAATTACAACTAGTGGTTGAAAATTGGAAAAAGGTCCAGCCAGCCGCTACCTGCAGGTCATGAACCGCGGCAAACCCTTTTTGTACTTCTTTCAAAAAAGGGTCAATATACAGTCAAGAAATAATACCTTACTGGCCTACCTGACCGACCATCTGTTAACAAAGCGTCGCCACCCCGGCCAAATCAGCCCTTATTAACTACTGACCTCCCCTAGGGTCAATATACCACAAAAGATGTCTTAGTGTTACACGTACTTACACATCAGCGTCGATGTGTGAGTGATGCAAATATAACATGTCATCCCACTGGAGGAGGGATTCAGTTCGACTCAGGCATCAAACGTCTACATCAGTTTTCAGATCAGAAGCACCATCTCACATCGCGAGCGCGTCCCTATTTAAGGTTTTAACACTTTACTAACTTCTTTAATATTTTATATTCATTTTATAATTCTTATAGTTATTTACAATTGTGCATCTTAGTTTTTCTATTTTTTTTTAAATTAATTGTTAAAATATAGTATATTTTTATAAATCAGTAGTACGCATTGCGAGTACCAACTCTCTAATCTCTTACCCTCTAATTAACAATCTCTTACTCTTACTCATCACTTCAACTTCCGGTATCAATAAAACGATACCAATACAATGTTGTTTATTATACACTATTTTCCGATGTCTAGTTATAATTTATAATAATTCCATTTTGTCATTAAACACACACAAACATGGTAACATAGCCATATAACCTCCCATACATAATCGAGTGTGGCATCCCATAGAAATATTCTGAATCATCTTACTATTTTGAAGAGATGGTTCAAAAAATGGAAAATCAAATTAAACGAAAGCAAAAATCAACATGTTACCTTTACCCTACATCCAGTCTTTGATGTCGTCCGCTACCTTGGGATGTACATCGACAAAAGACTTACTTGGTACCCTCACACACGACTCAAAAGACAAGAAAATGAACACTCGCTACAGACAACTAAAACCACTCCTAGACAGAAGATCTAGACTGTTACTACACAACAAACGATTAATTTACACTTCACTCATCGAGCCTATCTGGGCACATGGCATCGAACTGTGGGGTTCAGCCAAACGTTCCAACCTCAATCGCATCCAATCCCTTACAATCCAAGATCCTTCGAACAGTAGTTTCCAATTAAACCATCCACAGTGATCTAAAAATTCCTTTCTTACCACAAGTAACTAAAGTCAGGTATAAGAAATTCTTGTTACCCTATCCGCACACCCTAATCCTCTAGTCCGACGCCTCTCATCCTGCATTCTACCCGACAACCCTCCTAGACGGCTTAAACGCCAGTGGCCTCGCGACATCCTCTCTAGTGTCAGTGCTAGTGACAGCGAGTGACAAAGTTGATTGGAGTGCTACCACTGGGTAGTTTCTCAACTCTGTAATTTTTATTTTATTTCATTTTTTCCTCTTCTTTTTATTGTATATACATTTTTTATTTAGAATTTTTCATATTTTCTTATGGCACTGTGCTGCCGTTGTTAATTTCAAAATAAAAATAAAAATAGTATCAACTGACACGAAAACTTTGCGTTTGAAGTGAACTCTCTGCACGAAATGGACAGATTTTACTCTGATGATGGAAAAAACCCGAAATCGGTCAGAAACAATATAAATATGCATGCTACGA
This sequence comes from Triatoma infestans, assembly GCA_011037195.1. Lineage (NCBI taxonomy): Eukaryota > Metazoa > Arthropoda > Insecta > Hemiptera > Reduviidae > Triatoma > Triatoma infestans. The sequence goes on from JAAEAF010005182.1 coordinate 40,577, forward strand.
CGAATAAAATACCAGATGTTATCACAGCATTGCGGTCCTATCCATATATTCAATTGGTTGTTAGGTTGACTGTTTTTGCGGACAACAAGGGTTTAATAAGTTTTTAATTTTGCATAAATCAAAGAAGTGAATAATTTTCAACCATCGTCAGAGCAAATTCACCAAGTTCGTGTAGGGAGTAATGTTTCTGTTACACTCACACTTGTTGGTTTGTTGGTTATATATATGTGGGGAGGTATTATGGTCATGTTACTAATTCCATTTATAATTAATTTAAATTTTGTCATTAAACACACACACGCACACGTAGTAATATAAAACCTTATAACCTACCGCACATATATACAACCAACAAACCAAGAAGTTATTGTGTAACAGAAACATTGGGTTGGTCAACTCTCTCTCAATACACGAACTTGATAACATTACTCTGACAATGGATGAAAATTTCGAAGCCGGTCAGAAATATCAGAAACATGTATGCTACGACGGATAAAGTACCAGATTTCTAATGAATCATTTTTTTTTTTCTTTTTTTAAACATACACCAATCCATACATGCAATTTCATTAATTTAATTCGAAAGTTACTCCAAAACTTTAAATTAATCTGTCACAATTTTTTATTTAAGCTGTAAAACCTAATTTTTTTTTACTTTATTGTTAAATAAATAACAAAAGACCTATTAAAATCGAAGAAATATTAATCTACTCATGTCAGATTATTTATTGCGAACAAATTTATTATAGCAGAAATTTTATTACCTTAGAGAAAGTTACATTAATTACAGAAAGTTTCGTTCATTATTTAACTATAGTTTCAGGATTTTTTTTTTTCTTTCTAATCGTAAGTTTTATAGGACTCTTAAAAGTAAAATATGTTCCTTCAAGATTTATTGGGTTAATAAAATAATTATGTTATTTTTAATTAATTTTGTAACTTGTTTATAATTTTATTTCTTCATTGAAAATTTATATTAATATTTTCAAATTTAATTAGCCTTATTCCTTGATTATTGCATGCACAAAAACCACAAACAAATACATAAATAACATAAATAAAGACAAAAAGAAAAAAAAGAACCTTTTTCTTAATTAGTTTATCAATTTCAATTCACTAATGTTTCACTAATTGAGTAGCTTAATTAAGACTAGCTAATTGTTCTAATTGCATTAGGTTTATAGTTTTAAAAGTATTAATTCACTATTATAAACTTCAAAGTTTGCCAAAATAATTTAATAAGGGTTTTTCATGGAATTAGTTAGCCAATAAAAGTAAGAAATACCTAAGTTCCGCAGTGCCCTAAATAAATAAATACTGCTCCAATAGGTTCTTGATTTCATTTTATTTATTGTTTTGTTTGTTTGTATTGTTTAGTGAATATTTGATTAAATAACATTATTTATAACTTTTCTTTTTTTGTAATTTGAAATTTATTCTTGAATTTACTGTAACGTTTATCCCTCTAAACTAGCTACTGCAACTAGTTTCTAATGGGTTCGTTTAGAAAAATACTCTAAACTTAAATAAGAATAACACCAATTTATTGTTTTACACAATAAATTACAAATACAACATTTAATAATAATTAATTCACAGTTTAAAGCAACAAAAGTTCACTTTTTATACACTTTTCACAAATGCACACTTCGTTTGTAACAAGAATCTCCCTAAACTCTCTGTGGTCCCACTATTTATACCGGTGGAGAAGGGTCTAGAAGGTTATAGATTGTTCTAGAAAGGACTAGAGCGCGCCACCAGCGCTTCCTAGCGGCCACTAGGAGAACTTGAGGTACCTACTTTCTCTCCTAGATGGCACCAGTGGCTGCGTTACATTATATTAAAACTTGAAGAGCAATCATAAAACTACTTTCCTAAAACTGTAAGAGGAAATGATAAAAACGAAAAAAATTGAAGATGTGCAAACTTGATATTGTTTTCAGACATTATTTTACTGAATCCGATTTTTATTATGTTTATTGGTTTTATTTTCTTATTTGAAATAACTTTGTTTTTAGTATATTTTATTGAAATAATTATTTTAATTATAGTTAATAGTAATGTGAAGAATTAAATGTAGGTATTTTATGTTATACTGTATTTTCTCGATTTTTAAACGCTTTCGATTCTAAGACGTATCCCCATTTTAAAAATTCATTATTTATAATACCTAACAAAAAAGATCTGTAATTAAATAAAAAAAATATGTAATAGAATCCGAAGAGAGGGATCCAAAGCGGAGAGAGAGAGACAGAATCACTCTCTAGTTTAGGCCAGACTTGAGAGGGAGAAACTGTTTAAATACAGCTGTGCCAGCCATAGGAGTAGTCTACGACAGTCTTGCAGTAGAGTTCATATAGCGGTCACAACGCGTCATCAACCTTTGTCTTTACCTCTCACTACCATTTTATATATTTTAGTGTAAAGTCCAGGCAATTTGTGCTACTTTTCTATTATCAGTGTTCAGCATTACTTCTAGTTTATTTATCTATCTAATCCATTCTTCTCTCCTTCTCAAACCTATTATAAATATTAAACCACATAATTTAAAAAAAAAAAAAAAATAGTTTATTAAAATAGAAAATATATTTAATTAGTACCTAACTATTATTTAACAATCTGCATTTAATGAGGAGCCATTATCGCATTCACTTTTATTATCGCTCTCTGATTCTGCTGAATCAACGCATTTTTTTATTTGCACCGGATGACCTTGGCGATTTCCTAAGACTAAATTCCACAGTCTTATCTGCAGTTTTTTTTTACACGTTTTTCTTTTATTAAATCAATTGCAGCATCATCAATTTGATCTTCTTCGTTTAACCCGGCATCGATATTGCAGTACTTTCAATATCAATATCGATATTTGACTTTTCATATCCTACGTACGACTATGTTATTGCCCATCGTATTTCTTCGAATCTAAGATGCACCCTATTTCTGTGAACGATCATATGGAAAAAACAATGCGTCTTAAAACCGAATAAATATGGTATTATTAAATCAGAGATTTTCCGCCAAATTCTTCACAAATGAGTTTTTTTTTAAACACTCCCAGTAAGATATTTTCTTTCACAGTCACCAATAAGAGTCGATCTTCATTCTTACAAGTGACTTGACTATTTATGCTCCTTCTAACTTTGTCTCTCTCTTAACTTTGAGTTAATGAGAAAGTCTTTTCTCTTTCGAGAAAGTAATATTAAAGTTTATTATTTGGGCTCTGTGGTTGCTTTTTGTTAGGTGGCATGAGATATTAAATCTTGAGTTTGTTTACCGTATCTTTCTGTATTCTGTATTCATTAGTACGCTATAATATTTTCAGCAAATTATCAGTACAAAGGAGTGTTTGTTTACAATTTTATTTATTGTATGTGAGAGATTTTATTCACAGCGAGCGTGATTTCTTAAATTCCGAATTCCTTGTGTGAAAGTGAGGTTTTCTTTGCAAATTCTACTTTTTCATGCTATTTAATGGGCATTACATTATTAATATGTTATAGTTTTCTATGATCAAGGTGTCCAAAAAAAAATAGGCACATGCATGACGAAGTGAAATCTATATGCTCTCTGTTTATGAAAAAATTTAGATAGCTGCAAATATGTTCTTCTCTTTGATGAATATTAATAAAGTAAATTTTCTTATAATGAATAAATTAAAGAGTAACATACTGGGAAATTAAACAGAATAGGCGTTGTACTTAGCTTTATATTTCCAACCCTCTTAACATTAGACCATCGGCGGTGCCTAAGTAAACATTATTATAGCCTTATTACTTGAAAACATAAACATGAGCAAACTGAAAACATAAACATACTAAAAACTTGGAGAAATTACAGACTTGAGGGAAATTCTCATTTTGGAAGTTACTACATGCATATGGAGAGATGTTTAGTTTGTGGAAATTATTTTCGGATGGTATCGATAGGTTGGTGGATAAATAAGCTTTCTTCCATTTTTATTAGTTTTCAAAATAAATTATTTGTACTTTCATATTTTAACGTATCAAATTTTTGTGTGTTTCATCAGAAATACATATTTTGAGATCTACTAAGTACGAAAAAAATATTTTTAACAAATAGTCTATATGAGTGTGAGCGTGCGAGCGTGTGTGTGTGTGTATGTGTGTGATCAGAATTTCTCAAAACCCGAAAAGTTGCAGGAACCAAAAACTTTGTAGTCCGTGCAGATACTACCACCGCATCTGCTACGAAAGTTTCGGACAAAACCAACAACCGGAAATATGACTTATGTGTATGTATTTTCTTTTCTCAATTCTTCGTAATTGTTGCGTATATTGTTGCGTATTGTTGCGTATTCTTGCGTAATTGTTATAAATATATAACATAAATATATATATATATATATAGTTACTATATATATAGTTTCAATAAACTATATATATATACACCTGTGTGTTTGTGTGTACGTGTATATATGCCTACAAGAAAATCCAAACTTCATATATAGTTTAAATGGATCGACATATATAGTAAAAAAATCGACTAGGTAATTACGTCAGTAGAAGTAATATACTATATGTAATGGGATCCGAATCATTAAAGATTCATAGAATCCGAAGAGCGGAGAAACAGACATTAAATGAATCAAATATAGTTATTCCCCAGCTAGGCCAGGCTAGGAAGGGACAGTTCGATTCATATAAATTGAAATGTATTTGGTATGATGTGTTGTAGAGTAGTGGTAGTGTGTAGTAAGAGCGGTTTAGTAAAAGGGCTAGTAAGTATATATGTTTAAGAGAGTGAAGTATTAGAAAATAATCAAGAAATCACCACTGTTTTTGAAATAAATATATTCTCTAAGTGAATTTAAACAGTTTTATAATATCACAGCAATTATGTATAAATCAATTATTTATCTAGATTAAAAGCTACACTCTTATGTTTTAACTTATAACTGGCACAGTCCTGACGTGTTCTGCTTCGGTGTCTACAACAAACCCTGCTTGAAGGAATGCCTTCTAATTGTTCGTTCACTTCCTCCCCTGTGAGAAGAAGGGGTAGACAATGCTAACCAGTTCATGAACTTTAAAAGACAATGGTGGTCTTCTATCTGAATATTCATTTTGCAAGGGAATGTCACATTTTCTTGATATTTTTTATTATTTCAAATTAAATATATTTTTATATTTCTTGTATCCATCACAAAATACAGCGACAGCAGTACAGTTTACAACCAGTCAGCAACCTATCTACTACCTCCTCAACACTCATTCAGTCTTCTCTTTATATTTTCTCTAGCTACTAGTTTTATTGTAAAATCCTTGGAGTTTGTGTGTTCTATTCATTATCCAGTGTACACCATATCACCTAGTTTATTTCTCTAAAATCCATTCTCTCTCTAATTCTCCCTCCTTCTCCACATCCATTATTATTTACTGAATGGATTTTGCAGTCTTTTACTATTTTCTTGATAATTATGCCAACGTTAAACTTACTACAATATCATTATGCTGAAAAATGATGTTCCCCTTTGGATCAAAACGTCCTCGAGAGGAAAATCAAACATAAACAAGAATTGAATAGTTTTAATACCATAAATGCTCAAAAGAATAATTACTAACGTTAATGTGACCGGTCTAACCGCTTATGTTTGGAACATTTTATCCAAGAAAATGAATTTTTGAGCGTCTAGAAGTGATGGGAATTGGAAATGTTGATTAGTGGTCCAAAAAGGAAGATAGTAAGTACATTGTCTGTTTTGCCGACTAGTTGTGAAATTACTAGCAGATTGATAAGTTATGAAATAATATAAGAAACCACTACTTTATCCAAAGACAAATTGTAAATATTTTGAGATTATTGGTCAAAAAATGTTACATGAGCTGATGAGCTCAAGCTGTCTTCGTTGGAAGACTGGGTCATTGAATTTGGAGATACTTTTTTTGAGCATCTATGTGTTTCTAGTGGGATTTTGAATAGCTCATGAATAGGTCTCACCTTACAATTAAATAAGGGAGGCAATTAGCTCAATGGAGGCGGGCTGTACTCCCACGCGGAGATCCTAGGTTCGTGTCCTTAGTGCTGCCCATAGATTTTTTTTCGTCCAAAATGCCTTCACAACTGCCCGATAAAGGACAGTTTTGTCTGTAAAGAAATTCAAAGCCCTGAAGCCTCAAGTGCACTGTGAAAGCTCCGGTAGGTACTATACTTTCTCCAGCTGCAGTGCACTATCTCCTAACAAGATTTTAAATCTATAATTAAATGAAATACAAATATTTTTAATAAAAATTAATAAATTGTTTAGCTAAGCATACAGTTTATGAAACCACTAACTCACTAACATATATTTATCAAAACATCGATAGTACAGTTTAAGTTGTAATGGTGCAGATAAAAATCCCTTGGCGGGCAGCTATTTGAAGACCACCCTCTATTCTGAATGAATACACACACACACACATTGTTCCGACTCACAGGCGCCATTATAACATTTTTCGTTTGATAAAAAGATGTATGGTACATCTTTTTTTAGAAAAGTTTGTACTCTTGTTGTATACACAATGTATAATGTTTTATGTTTTATTTATTGTACTGAATAAACACAACTTCTTTTATAATCTGTAAATATTTTTTTCTTATATTTATTCTTCGTTTTCACTTTACACAACTATTGAACATCTGCATTTGCTATAGTTGTTTTGAGAACTAACTATGATTATAATTTTTAAACTATACATTTATCAGAGTGACTTGAATTTTATAATATTGCTGTACTTCAATCTAGGGAATGGATTAACGGAGAAACAGCAAAAGTAGAAAAAAATATTAATCGCAAATAGAAATAATATTGGATTTAATAGACGAATTTTCAATGCGAAAAATGAATAATTAAAAAAATTTACTCTTATCTCAGAAATCATATACTTTTATTTGCTTATATAATTTAAGAAAATACTTTCTGTCAGAAACTTTTATTAAAAACGTAACCTCAGAAAATATTGAACGGACATCAAAATGAATTTCACAACATTTTAGCAATTTTTCGAAAAGAAATGCTGAAAAGATAATGAATCCCTGACGTCAAGAAAATAATTTTCTTGAACATCCTTCCAAATTCGATTTTCTTTATAAAGAAAAAGTCTAATAAATTGGATAGACCTGTTTGTACTAGAATTTACATAAAGTTTCAAGAAAATTATTAGCGTATTTATTGAGAAAATAGCGTTAAATAAAAAAAATTAAAAAAATCAGTAAAGTGACATTTTTGTTAAACCGATTTTGATTGGCCTTCATTGACCTTCATTTGGATCTTAGTTGATTTTTTTTTTTTTGCTCTTCAAACACATACACTATAAAATAATAATTTTCTTATTGAAATGACCTCGAAAGAGGAATTTCCGGTGAAAACGGGATTTCTAAAATCTCACATGATCGCAACATTTACTCACAAAGTAGTAAAAGTAAATAAAGAGTCGATAATCTAACACTAACATTGTATTTATTTACTAAATTGTGACAAATTGTTTGGAATAGTTTTGGTGTGATAGCGCTGGTAGACAGACTGACTACATACCAACTTGGCAACAATTTTCTAAAGTGTCTTTTTATGGTACCATTAAAACTAATCAACCTCAAACACAGTTCAAAAATCAAAGAATATCAATAAACAGACCAAACTTGTATTTAATGTATATTATTATTAACAACCGCGAGTGGGCTATACCTCGGCACTGCAGCCAAGAGAGGCTTATTGTGTCATACCCGGTAGTTTCTAGAAGGTGAACCCTCCCCTTCTAAGAAGTTTCAGGGCTTTCACCATCAGATCAATTTGCGCTACTATCTCCTCAGGCCACAACGTACCAAATATTTCGTAGCGCAATCTAGTCATTGCAACGCAGTCAAAGAGCAAGTGGGGGGGGCTTCTTCTCCTCCTCCTAACATAATCTGCACAAGGGTTCCGCGCTTATTAGCCCCACCTTGTGCAGTTGCTTCCGAACCTGCCATTACCCGTAAATAGCCCCGTTACCAGAGAGATCTGGTTCTTACTCAGGTTCATATTGGTCCGTCTTTTACACAATTCTGGCATCTTCCTTTTACTGTGTGTGGCTCCTGGGGTCCCCCCTCCAAAGCTCCTCATGCTTACTGCGTGCACAGCCAATCTCTAACGCTGCACGAATCGCTCCGCCAGTTATCCCCAGGACAGATTTAATGTATAAGATGTAATGTAATTATATTCGAGAATTTAAAACAAGGGATGCACACTATTTTATAGTAAACACATAAACTAGTAAATTACCCAAAGAATATGTTGTTATATTGATTTAACTGATCTTGTTTGACAAATAGAAGGAAAGCATCAAGGATAGTGTGGATAGATGGCGAGAAACTAGCCAATCTCCCAAGGAGAAGTTCGTTTGACAAATAGAGTCATGCTACCCAGTCGGACGGACAGGAAGACGAAAAGTTGAAATAGCCGCTTTCGAGAGCCAATCATGTGGCTGGGCTGAGGTTTAGGGCAAGTGGGACACCAAGAAGCGTCTAATTATAGGATGCAAGGCCCTTCTTCTCACATAGAAAAATTAAGCAACCCCAATAGCGTGGTAAATGGGTAACAAGTGTGGGAATCTATATTTAATCTCACTTGTCATTTACACCTTGCACAGTTTATTTAAAATATAAATTTGCCAATACTTAATAATGATCCAGACTTTTTTTTTTTTGGAATCGCTTATGTAACATTAAATACATTGAATGAAAAATTGATATTTAATATTGCTTGTTTAATGTATCCTCAAACATATTCCCCGTTCATTAAAAACCATATAAATTCTTTTTATCCATTCTAGTTATTTATAAAAATATAATTGCAAATATTTAACAATTATTATGATTAAGGGCAGTTTTATTGCATTTGTTGGCTTATTCTTCAATTACTATAAATATATAGTAATTTGGTTATCTGAGATGCTGCACCAGATGTTTCGAGAATAAGATAAGATTTCTTATTTAGTTGTTGTGATTGGTTACGCAGAGCTGGAAAGCATTGATAACACAGACACTGATAACACTCTCAATTTGTAAACTAAATTTGCTCTATGCAAGTCTGTGTTATCACACTGTTTGACAAACGCATCCTGAAGATGGGCGAACGCCCCGAAACCGGTCGATGACCGCAAAAAGAAGCAGGCTATCACGGAAAATGTCTCTGATTTCTCGTTTACATTGTATCTTATTAAAGTAAACAAAATTATTTAAATTATTAATTTATACGAGCTATTGTTTAGAATAATAATAAAAAAATATTAGTAAGGAAAAAATTTACAAAAATCAAAAAACATTTGTAAATGTTTATTTGGATATAAATTTATTATACAAAGTTTACTAGACATTTGATATGGCAATATGATAGGGGGAACACAGTAATTGAGTCTGTAATTATGTTGTTCGTCGGCTTTTCAAATAAATTCGCCTCTCTTGTTACTCATATCCCTGTAATTACTAGGGAACATTTTCCTTTTAATGATTTCTATTATTACATAATATCATATTCAATAGAATGTAATAATATGTCTTTTCATGAGAATTAGTGCGGACTAGATTTCTGTGTACCCACTATGTAAATATAAAAGGGTTTTCACCCCTTAATGTAGAAATTTATATTGTATATTAACCTTGGTTTTGTCTGTTATATAGAATCTCAAATGTATAAACCATTAACTCGTTCTAAACTCTAGGAGCTCTGTTATTACAAATGTAATGTAAACAAGCAGTCTCAATTGCCAACTAATTAGGTGCCTACTTCGCAGTAAATATATTCTAATTAGGATACCTTTAAAAGCGCTCGAGGACCTTCATTAAACTCAGTTTAATGTACTAGGATATGATTGTTGTGGTGGTGTTGTAAGTGTAGACACAGACTTACTGTTATGCTTTATATAAGTTTAGGATTTAAAAATATTAATGAGCAGAAAAGAATACGTAAATATAGACGGAGCTTAAAGTGATGATTTTTTATATTTGCTGTAGAATGGTAGCGTAATTGGTTAATGTGAGTCGTACCGAAGAGCGGATGGAGGTAGTTAGAATTTTACTTTCTTCTAACTATCCAAAGATAGTTTATGGCTAATTTGGAGAAACGTTCTGGTGAAAAAGTTTTACTGATTGTTTGTTACAAACAGTTTCTTGCATAACTCTTTGAGAGTGATTTTTTTTCGACGCACAGTAAGCTCTTTAATGCTTGATTGGTGCATTAGAAGAAAAACTTTTTTTTTGGAAGCTTGTTTAAACTTCTTAAAGTGTTAACCTTTCAAGGTTCGTCCTGTTAAAGCCCTCAAGTTGTGCTTTTTATTCCACTTGTCTTATCTTTTGGAGGGTGGAAGTTAGAGTCAATTTCTAGGAGGAAATTTGGCTCACAAAGTTGTAGCCTATTCGTCCAAACAGTGCAGTTAGTGTAGGAAAGGAGGGTTTAAGAACTAGTTGAAGATGGGCGTATCGCAATGCTTGCGCTTGATATGACTGACATTACTAACATAATTTACAGCGCCAGATGACCGTTGTGGAAAAATATAAGGTTCTGCAAGTAGAGAACTAACAAGTTTCCTAAGAAACAACAAGTATATTGTACTCACCACTTCTAATTATAGCTATTTGAAGGGAACTCTGGACTTGTAGTGAAAGTTTTAAGTTATGTAACGGGATCCGAATTATTAAAGATTCGAAGTGCGAAGAATCAGACATTATATGAATCAAACGTTATTTACTTCTCTCCTAGGCCAGACTAGTGTAATAGCACCCATCCACAGCAAAGAGAATGCAACCACAGCAGAGAGAAGAGAGGCCCTCTCTGGTTAACAGAGACTACTCTCTGACTTAGGCAGGCTAGAGTGGGAGAACCTGTGTATATAAGCCAGTTGGAATCTATCTAAAGGGATCTATCATATACAACCATACAACTGTACACCACTCATCGCATCGTGTCAAATCTCTACTCTCACCATTCATTCTATCATTTTCATTATAAAGTCCAGTGCAGTTAGTGTAAACTTAGCTACATTATATTAGTGTCAGCATATCTCGTTCATTTAATCAAACCTAATTTCTTTTCTCAACAAACTTATTGTACTAGGAAGGGAAAATTCCAGCAGAAAAGTTCGGAGAGTTTTACGACAATTTTTACAAGAGTATATCCAATCAGCAACCAATCTGTCTCTCAATTTATTATTCTCTCGCTATCTAACTTCTATTTAACTGGAAAGTCCTGGCAGTTTATGTTTCTATTTATTATACAGTGTTCAAGCATATCAACCAGTTTATTTCTATATAATTCTTAAATTCATTCTCTATAATTCTCTCCATCTCACATCCATTATAGTTAGAAGGAGATTGATCTATAAGAATTGTAAGAAAGTCATGTGACAAAGATGGTTTCACCCCAGATTTTCCCCTCGTTTGCATAATCACCATTTTCCCTGGCGATCTTTATGTTTCCTGCTGACCAGACAGGTTGGAGGCGGATAATGAACATATCTTAATTTCTCATTTATTATATGTCAAATAAAACAGGCCATCACTGGGCACTTCTCATTACCCAATAAAAATGTCACCAGACTAACGAAATTGACATCATACGCAGGTCTAAGATTTTTCGCTAAGTGGTAATCCATAGAATTATCCTACCGGGATCTAATATTTCGGGAATATCCAATCCATACGGGAATATCTCAATAAGTGTAGCTGTGTTATGGAAATAATTTATCTTATAATTTGTATGTTAAATCATACGTTGTTTTGATTATATGAAACTAATGTACAGTATATATGTAGATAAAGATGCTTCAGTTGTTTCCAGAAGGTGAAATCAGGTATGAAAAGGAAACACCAGACCTTCCTCCCACCCGCAGATCTCATAGGATTAGCAAACTGTTGATAAAATTCTCATCATTGTACTTTGACAGTCTTTCACTAAATCTGACATTGTATTCATAACAATAGATTATGTATTTATATAGGTGAATGTATTTTTTATACTATTCATTTATTAACAATTTATTATATATTTTATGTACACTTGGTTAATTCTGAAATTTTAGTTTGTTATACATAGTTATTTTATTCCAATTTGTTTAGAATCTTCTGGATTCTATATTAAATCTTTCCCACAAATTTGTCAATACGCTTCAGCTGTTTTACACAGAGGTTTTACGTGGTGTAAAGCAAACAGAGCTTTTAAGGTTTTTGTTTCCTGTTTCTAAAGTCTATATTCAACATTAATGTTGAACACACGGTTCCGTTAAGCCAACCAGAAAAATCAATAGCTGGAATTTAAATACGCCTTCACCAAGCCTATAACCTAGATTTTGCAACTTTCCAACAACTGGCTTACTTTCCAACAGCTAACTAAGTTTACTACACCAGAGGAATGAAAAACGGCTATAAGTTTTTGCCTCATCTGAATAGTTATGGGATTGAAATTTGCCCAAAAATAGCTTAAAGTTGCGCTCTTAGTAGGTACCTTCTAAGGAATTCCTTACTTATTTTATTTTGGCTATTTCATTTAAGTGTATAAAAAAATGCCCTTGACTTGTTACTAATCCTGGCATTTTTTTCTTCACATGATTTAAATCAAAGGAAACAAAAGAAATATTGGCTTATAAGAAAGTTTTTGCTGTCTGCGTACATTATATATACATAGTCCCGTCCTCTCCAACCTTCTAGACAGTGTAGAGGCCTTACAGAGGTTCTTCCATCCATTTCTATCTTTTGCCAACTCAGTTCTACTTCCCCATATTCTATTCCGCTTGCTTCCAAGCCTTCCTACAACTTCCTCATCCCAGGTTCTTCTTGGTCGGCCGCGGCGTCTCCTGCCTTCCACCTTCGACTCGTATACCAGCTTTGCGATTTTTTCATTTCCCATTCTGGCAACATGTCCGAACCATCTGATTGGTTTCTTCTGATCAAATCTATGGCTGGCTCTACGCGCAGATCTCTTCTAACTGTGGTATTTCTTATCTTGTCCCCTCTAGTCTTCCCTAAAACCTTTCTTAAATAACGCATTTCTGCGGCTTGAATTTGACTTTTCAGTCTTGTTGTTAGAGACCAAGACTCACTAGAATAGAATAATATTGGTAAGTACACAGATTTACATACAGCGACCTTCCTTGGGCGGATACTTCTTTCTTGCCTAGGAAACTGTTTTTAGTGGCGTTAAGAAACCTTCCTGCCGCACCTATTCTCTCTCTTACTTCATCTTCCATTCTAATTTCTTCATTTACGTGGGTACCCAGGTATTTAAACGATTTCCCTCGCTCCAATACCGCTCCCCAGGCCTTCATTTTTATTCTCCTGCTGCTGTCACCATCACCATAGTCTTCGTTTTCTTGGTATTAATTTCCATTTTCTTTTTCTTCAACTCTTCAACCAGGAGGTTAGTATTAAACTGGAGGTTGTTTGCAGAGTCTGCTGCTACTAGCATATCGTCAGCCTATGCAAGTACACCAATTCCCATTCTCTGTAGATTTAAGTGAATAAAAAATGAGGTTCTTCCATCGGAGAGTGGAAGAACCTCATTGGCACGTACCCTGTATGTAACTTTTTCATTCTCATTTCACACTTTTTAAGGATCTCGTCCAACACGAGAATAAATAAAAAGGAACTTAAAATACATCCTTGTTTTGCACCCTGGGTTGTGGTAAATTCTCCAGACGTTAGGTTTGTGGTACGTACATAGTTTCTTGTTTTCTGGTATACGCTTTGGTTAGCCAATTGCAGCCCCATTTTAACCCCTTGTGTTTCAATGTCTGCCAGAAAATGCTTCTTGGAGCCGAGTCGAACGCCTTCACCATGTCAACGAAGCACCAGTAGTTCGCTTTTCCTTTATCCAACAATTTCTCACTAACCTGTCTGACAGTAAATATCAGATCTTGGGTACTACTTTCAGCTTTAAACCCATACTGAGCACTATCCAGATTGGATCCAATTTCTTTTCTAAGCCTTTCTTCTAAAATCCTTGAGTCAGTTTACACGGTACACTGGTCAGGGAGATACCTCTATGATTGCTGCACTCCCGGTTATCTCCTTTCTTGAAGATAGGTACAATTATAGACTCCTCCAAATCTCGAGGTATAACTTTTTGTCTCCATATCTAATTTATTAGTTGTAGCAATACTTTTTCTCCCTCTGCTCCCATGTGTCTCATCATTTCCTGGAAAAATTCCATCGTGGCCTGCTGATTTACCTATTTTCATGGCGGATTTTAGTTCCCATTCTTCTATATAATCATCTATATAATCTTATTTTATGGCGGATTCTAGTTCCCATTCTTCTATATAATCATCCTCTTCCCATTTGACATTCTCATAAACCGCTGTTGTCCTGTTCCTCAAGATCCTCTGTTCTGGATCCCAATAGGTTAGTAAAATATTCCTTCCATCTTTCCATTATCTTTCCCTCGTCTGTGAGTATTTTTCCTTCACTGTCTTTAATAAATTTAAGCAGGGCTCTTTCTCCTTTCTCATGTTTCTCAGTACCTTATAAAAGAGTTTTTTATTAATTTTATACTTTTCCTCCATAGCATTTCCAATCTCTTCCCATGAAGCCTGTTTACCTTTATTTACCATTTCTTTAACTTTGGTGCACAGTGTTTTGTATGCTTCATAATCATTCTGGCACCTCGTTGTCAGATATTTCTTCCATTTTTCTTTTTTACATTTCACCTCTCTTTTTTGGGGGGTGAGTTGGTTGGCTCCGCGTGGTGCTTAGGCAGTAACTGAACGACCAACAGTGTGTTTTAACCTAAGGGCACAGAAAGTGCAGTCTAAGGAAGTAGTATCTCAGAACACCAGAGGTTCGAAGAAACATACATGGCAGCCTGAGGCCATAGATAGCAGCCCTATTATCAGGATTGGAGGCTACGGGCTAATATCCCGTTCCTCTTAATATTAAGAGAAACAAGAATGAAAGGGCTGGAAGAATTTTAATGGATATAACCCGGCGAGGAAAGCGGATACAAAAATTTGGAACTTGGAATGTAGGAGGAATAATAGGAAAAGAAATGGAATTCATAAAGGTATTTAAACGCAGTAATCTGAAATGTTTGGCATTGACTGAAACGAAGATGAAAGGAAGCGGGATAACAATTTTAGATAACGATTATACTGCGTACATTATATATTTGTAAGGTAGGTTCAATATTAGAATGGAGATAATCCTTTGCTGGGAGGTAATAAACAGAATAACTATTTCTTATTTTATTTATTAGCAAATGATATTCAATGTTAGGAAATAAAGACAGTTTAAAACAATCAATTACTGTTGTCATTACAATCAATTAATAGCTGTCATCACCTTCTAAAAATGTAAAAGGTCCAGCAATATTAATTGGCTGAGTATTGGCTATATAGAAATATAGTCAACGAAATCTCGGTGAGCTAAAGATGTCCTCTACACTAACATATCATAGATAATGATGTATATCGTTAGACATTAGATATGTTTTGCTATCACGTTGCAATGTATGGGTGTGTGTGTATGTGTGTGTCTATGTGAAAATATTTGCAATATTATTTTGCAGCATTGTAAATGATGGTATATAATTTAGTCCATCAGACAATCCCAATTATTTTAGTCAATTACTGGACCCAGAAGGATCACATTAATCAAACAGTTTTAACTTGATCTCCACTATTCCAAACTATTTTACCACTTCATAATATCCTAAAAATATATTTTATGATTAATTTATTAATTAGTAATTTGTAAGAAGGAATTATGTATTGCTATTTTTAAAAATAGTTTACTAAATCCGATATTTTTTTTAATAAAAACATGGTTCGTACAAAATAATTATCATTTTGGTCGTCTCGTTTTGTTACTTCTTCCTTGCTATTATTATGACTCTCCAAAGTAACTGAACCCCACTTTTGTTATACCATTTTAGATCTTGGCACCCCCCAAAAAAACTAAATGAAATATGGTAAATCTAAAGAGGTAAAGAGTCAACTCTAAAAATATCTGGAGTCTGATTTCTCTCTTCTTTTTTTTTAATTATGACATAAATGTGAAACTAGGAAGCCTGTGGTAATAGTATACGAAGCCGTAGCTTGTATACCACGAAATGGAGACTATTGGAAAATATGTATTTAATTGATTGTAAAGCAAGAACAATATTCGAAGTAGTATATAACAAAGGTTTTTCTGTGACATATTGATATTTAATAGCCTCACTATCGCTTGCTCATAGTGTAGTATGAAATTACAGCATGCCCTAATGGTTTCCAAAAATTAGCTATCAACTCCCTAATTTTTTTCCTAATGAACCATAGAAATTTAAAAGTGTCATAAAATACTCGTTAGAGTAGCGCAGAAGAATCAAATCGTATTTTTTTTTTTTTTATAAATTGTGTAATATATTTGTTTTATTCTAAAAATTAGAATTAAAAAAAGCAAAATAAATCAAATTTTATGTGCCTTTCTGCTAACCTTTCCTAAATTTTTTAGCCTTCATAGCAGTCGTATCCTTCTAGAATGGATGTCAAGATTAATTTAATTGTACTTAGTTTTTAAATGAACAATAAGCATGCTTAGTTTAAAACAACAATAATAATAATCGTAACATAATTATGGAAATTCTAACAGGTTGGGAAACATATTCATAACTTAGATTAGATTGGGCCACATGTCGACAAAATGGCGTCTACCGCAAGCTCTCACATAATGACCTCTTTTTTAAAACAGAGGGATTTATACAAGCGATTCAAGAACGAATCACCAATACAAAAATAATTAGCTGCAGGAAATTGATAGCAAAAAAAAATAGATTTTATTACTGGTCAAGATGGCCAACAGAAACTATAGACACATTACTGGAGTTAGTATGTACACTTCTTTACAAACAGATTTGTATGCCCACTGACCTAACCTAACCAAGCCGTAAAAACCATCCACTAGAATGGTTAGTTGGAAATATGGGTTGGTCGATGCGTACCCTACTACAAAATATAAGCCAAAATCAATAGTTGAAAACGAAAATTATAAAATGTAAATGCCTTAGCAACATGTGTAAACATTCCTCAATGGGCCAGATATATTTTTTTTAACATATTTCTTCTAAAAACTCAGTTTCTCAATGATCGCAATACATCCTCTTATACCGGCTCTACACTCTCCGGAAGTTGAATAAGGCCAAATTGGCCGTGGTGAATCCTCCACACTCTCGTTCTGCTTCGCGTAGTACCAAAATGGATGTCATCGTAGTCGCTGCTGGAGCTGCTCTGTGCGCGTGTAGTTACTGAGTTTGTGCGAGTGTATTATGCGAAACAAATAAAAAAGGTTTGGGAAAAAAAGGAGACATAAGAATCTACAACAGTGTACATAAGAATTTACGGTAACCTTCTCTGCTGGAATGGTGCGGTAAGTCCAGGCGGGCGCCAGGTGGCAGAGGAAAAGCCGTAGGGTCTGCTTAGGCGGTCCCGGGCCTGTGACCATTCTAGGCCTTTAAGTAGCGGAATTGTTCTGTCCACAGACTACCACCCCACCACGGGATCGTGAGCCAGCCCGGCGCTCACGAGTTGAGATATGTTTTCGTGGTTTGCAATGGTGGTAGTCGAGGTCCCGCAATGATGATAGTAGCAGCCCCTTCCATCATTCTACTGGGAGGAGGCGTGCTAGAGTTGTGCCTACGGGACTAGTTACTCCTCAATAACATGTACATAAGAATAGGGCAAGGTATGTATGGCACCAAAAACTGCTTCAAAGTGTCATACGCAAACCATTCGAGCTTGTACACCTTGTCCCTATTTTCAAAGATGCTTTTTTTTCTTGCGATAATATCCTTGAAAAATCGCCATAAGCGAACGCTTCTTTATTTTCAACTGTTTCGTAGGTGTATATTCATTGTATTTTCGATACGAACTCAGGCATCATTTGCTTTTTTCTTACCTTTATGGCCTGCTTCTTTTGGGTTTCATAACACTGGTTCCGTTTAAAGTACTTCAAGAAAATGGAGCCATTGCTCATTCGGTTATCATCCAGCCATGTATAATGGAGTTGTTGAGGAGAGAATTTAGATTTGATTGAATGAACTATAAGTAGCTATAAGTTTACACTAACTGCACTGGACTTTATAATGAAACTGATAGAATAAAAGGTGAGAGTAGAGATATGACACGATGCGATGTATGGTCTCCTCTAGATAGATTTTCACTGGCTTATATACACAGGTTCTCCTACTCTAGCCTGCCTAAGTCAGAGAGTAATCTCTGTTAACCAGAGAGAGCCTCTCTTCTCTCTGCTGGATCTCTCTTCTCTCTGCTGGATGCCATTACACATGACTGAAATTGACTTAAATATTAGCGCAATAAAATAAGGTAGCGCGTTTCGGACACGGCACGCTGAAGAAGATTGAATTTCAGTGAAAGTGTAGTGGGCAACTTCGTCTCGCCTCGTGTCGTCACTTTGGACTTTTTGACTCAGGTACAAAAAAAAAAAAACTACACCCGACGGAAGAAGGTTGAGGCGAGGTGAAGGAAGTCAGAGTGACTACACTCTCATGCCGATTTCCTCCAACTTCGCGAGAGTATAGAGGCAGCATTATAGTAAGAGTAAGTAAAAATCTATAAGCAGAAAGATTCACCGACTTACAGTATTAAAAAAATAATCTAAAACTTGAGCAAATAAAAATTCAATTTTTATTTTTTTATTTTTATGAAACATTCATAATTAAACGTTCCACTATAAAAGCTCAATGTAATAATATATTAATATCTAACAAAACAATACGCAATCTAATTCAATTAAAAATAAATTCTAGAGTACAATCCATTTAATATATTATCACTGATGAGCTAAACATAAAAACAAAGGATTTTATATTAGCCCAATTTTTAACAATTTTACTTAGTATATAAATTTAATGGCTACCTACCAACTACAGTTAGCGCTGGTAATATTGTTGAAATATATTTTCTTTAAATGTTGGGAGTGGGGGGTTAACTCACGTTTGTGGATTTATCTTTAAAAATAGAGGACACTGTTAGTTAGCTTGCTCGTTTTGCCATGACATTTTATTTTATTACGGTGTAGTGTCATGTAATATTATTCCTAACATTACCAATCTAATAACCATTGTGGCTTTTAAAACCTAACGAAAAAGTGGATGATTGTGTTTGTACAAAAGTTCGCAAAGTCATATTGTAAAATATAAAATTACTTTCTGGGGGGAAAAAGAAAAAGAAGGTTACTCCAGTAAATATTATTAAAGTTGTTACGAACAAGAAGGAAAAAAAGGAAATTCGCTGCATTGATAATAATATTACAAATGGAATGTCAGCTTCTTTGGAGAGTCCATAATATTAGCAAGGAAGAAGTAACAAACCTAGACGTCTAAAATGATAATTATTTTGTATGAACCATGTTTTTATTTTATTAGAGAAAATGTTAGATTTAGTAAACTATTTTCTAAAAAAAATCTAGTGTGAAACACTCACACACCTTTCTCTTATTCCAGTTCTCAAAATTATAATTGACAAATTTTATAATTTGTATACCAAATTCAACGAAATTCGTCGAAAAATGAAAAACTGTTCAGTAAAAGCGCACTTCCAGGTTTACTAAATTTCTTAAAACTCAGAATTTTGGCCATCTATTTATTTCTAATTAATTTTGTTTGAATGATAAAATTGTATAATCAACTATTATAGCACTTTAGAAGAAGCTGTAACCCCATCCCTCCACTAAAAAGTGCCCTTAAATGAATTTTCTCAGAGAAATGTTTTAAATAAAAGTTGTAGATCTTTGTATGCGTAGTTTATATAAGAAGTTTCAAGAAAATCATTGGAGCCATTTTTTGAGAAAATCGCGAAAAAGTGAAAAAACGATTTAGTAAAGTGGTAAAGTAAACGCATTTCCGGTTATGCGATTTATTTCAAATTTGGAATTTCAACAATATATTTAATTCTAATTAATATTATTTTGATGGTAGAATTGTCTAATAAACTGAAATAGCTCTTTAGATGAAAACCCCTCCCCCAGAAGTGCCTTTAAATGAATTTTCCCGAAGAAATGTTTCAAATAAAAGTTGTAGTTGTTAGAAAAATTCAATAGAAAAATAAATAATAACTCTTTGAGGGCAATGGATTACATCCGCCTGCCGAGTTGCGATTACAAATTATTAATGGTTTAGAACTGTAAATAAATGAGGAACATATAAACATAGGATAAAGTAAAATAAAAATAATATTAAAACAGAACAAAAATAGAAATGAAAACGACTTATAATCAGAAATAAAATTCATTAATAATCAATCTTCTATAAGAAATAGCTGATTTTAAATATTTGCATTAGTCACTCCAGTTTTCTGTACCATTCAAAAAACTACATATTTCCTCAACCGAGAGGACTGTTTTATTTAAATAATGAAGCCTATATGGCGCCAGTATGGGACAAACTCCTATAAAATGAATAATGTTTTCTATTTCATTTAGGTTACACAAAGTGCAGTTTTGGTCAGCTTCTGGATCAAAGGGCCTAAAATTAAATTGAAAGACTCTGATCTGGCTTTTATTATTAGGCGGGCATCTTCGAAACTATAATTACAGAGGTATTCCCATTTATCGTAGTCTAACCTCGGATAGATAACATGTTGTTGTCCTTCTCTCGCCCTAGCTATATCATTCTCTCTCTCTCGTTCATCTTTATTATATCCAGAAAACTTTTTAAATTACTTCTCCAGTTGTCATAATTTTCTAGACTGAACGGGGATATTCACAGTTTGGGGAGCCTACCGTCTGGAAGTTAAAGTATTTTGAAAATATAACTTATGTGCAACTTTAATGTATACCAAAACATGCTCGTCAAATTCGTTTTTAAACTGATTATATAATTAGCCGTATTTTTTGGTAATTTGAAAAGTTTTTTAACAAAAAACCGTTGCAACCTTTCAACTGTTTGATACTTTTTATACTCCCAAACCTGCGGCGCATAACACATTATCGAACGCGAGGTTAAATGAAAAACTTTTATCTTAGAATTCATTGGGACATTACAGTTATCAATTAATTTGGACCATGTACAGTTCATGGCAAATTTAGATGCCTGAAGTATATCTTTCAGATGAGGTTCAAATGAGAGCGCAGGGGTAATAGTAACTCCTAAATAATTATATTTATTTACTATTTCAATATTATTTCCCTCGAAATTCCACTTTTCTTCGTTAGAATATCTTCCTCCTTTATTTCTACAGACCATCATCTTAGACTTTTCCAGATTCACTCTTAGACCCCAACTTTGGCAATAGCTGCTTAATGCGTCTATCATACGTTGCATTGTTACAGGCTTATCTGCTATTAAAACAATATCATCGGCGTACAAAAGTACTCGAATATTTAACTCCTCAAGATAAATACCACCCCCAATGTCATCATGAAGATCATTAATAGTTGTTAGTATGTTTAGTTGATATACCAAGTTTGAAGAAAATCGTTGGAGCCATTTTTGAGAAAATCGCAAAAACGTAAAAAAAAAC
This sequence comes from Triatoma infestans, assembly GCA_011037195.1. Lineage (NCBI taxonomy): Eukaryota > Metazoa > Arthropoda > Insecta > Hemiptera > Reduviidae > Triatoma > Triatoma infestans. Next base: position 62,056 of record JAAEAF010005182.1, read on the forward strand.
AACTATGGGTCAGGAAGATGACCCACTGTCGGATCCCATGGTGATAACTAAACGGAATATCAAGTTCGAACTTTCTACCGTTTTTCGTTTTTGAGGTATGCTGTTCACATACATATACATACACACACAAACACACACACACCACACAAACACAGAGACCATTTGCTAAAAAACACTTTTTCACTTTTTTGGACTCAGCGTACCTCAAAACGGATATTTCCGGTGAAAACTCAATATCGAAAATTTGACACGATTACAATACTTCCTCTTACTAGGAGTAAGAGAAAGTAAAAAATAGCAAATAGATATTCCTTCTTACAAATTACTAATTAATAAATTAATTATGAAATATATTTTTAGGGGATATCATGAGATAGATGGTAAAATAGTTTGGAAAGGCGTTCAAGTTAAAGCTGTTTGATTCATGTGATCCTTGTAGGTCCAATACTTGACTAAAATAATTGGGATTGTCTGATGGACTAATGATATAACCTGCTGCATAAATAATATTGCAAATATAATGGTGTTGATGCAGGAGAGAAATTATCTGGTTTGAATGAACAAACAAAATATGGCTAACACTGTATAATGTAAAAAGTGACACTGGCTGCCTGGACTTTACACTTAAAATGGTAGAGTATGGTAGTGTGGTGAAGGGTAAGGTAAATGACACGTTGTGACTGACGAGTGAACTCAGTTATATGAACTTAGTTGTATATCTATCTCCCGTCCCTGTATTTATGTAGTTTTTCCCACTCTAGTCCGAGAGAGGGGTCCTGTCATTTTCATATCTCTTTCTCTGCAACAGATCCTCTCTTTGGGATCCTATTACATCATCCCCTCTCCTGAAGAAATTTTTCATGTGTGAAAATTTTGAGCGTGCTGGTGAGTGATGTTCGTAGAATATCGAGTTTGTCGTAGCTATCCTGGGTTTGTTGAAACTAGATAAGTTGATGAAGACTACCTTTTGGTGCAGAAAGCTAGTGATGATGCTGTTTCGAGCTAGCCCACTGGCTACATCACTACTTTCAACATCACTATGTTGAAAGCTAGCGGTAATGATGGTAAATGACACGTTGTGACTGACAAGTGAACTCTGTTGTATATCTATCTCCCGTCGCTGTATTTATGTAGTTTCTCCCACTCTAGTTCGAGAGAGTGATCCTGTCATTTTTGTCTCTCTTTCTCTGCTATGGATCCTTTCTTTGGATCCTATTACACAAATATTTGCACATAGACCACACGTGCATATATTATTGCAATGTGATAGCAAAACATATCTAATGTCTAACGATATACATCATTATCAATGATATTTTAGTATAGAGAACACCTTTAGCTCACTGAGAAATCGTTGATTACAATTCTATTATAACCTACTCTACACAGTCAATAAATATTGCTGGACGTTTCAGACAAACTCATTAATTGATTGTTTTTTTAAACTGTCTGTATTTCTTAACTTTGAATATCATTTGCTAATTAAATTTTTGTGAAGCATATTTGCAATGAATATGTATATTAATGCGTTTTTTATTAAATTATTAATTTGAATGCAATTAATCTAAAAGAAAATATTGAACATACTGTGATGTCATGTACTTCTCCTATACAAGAGAATGTTTACTGAATTAATAAATATTTAGACGTGCCTTTCAGTTAAAAGATGTAATAATATCTATGATATTCTTATGAAGTAAGTTTTAATTGAAATTATTAAGAATTTTTCACAAATGTATATGTGATATATGTATCTATTTGCGGGAATTAACGTATGTTTTATCCAATTTGCATACGAGAGACTGAGGAGACAAAGCGCTACAACACTTTGATATTCTCAGAAGCACGTACTGCTGTAATATTGAACTACCATATATGTATGTTTTCCCTCTTAATATTACTACCAATATTACATGGCGAACCAAAGAGCTGTAAACAGCATTTCTTTCCTGTCACAATTTCCTCTATTAAGTATCAAGAAAAACCTCAACGTAATTTACTCTAATCTCAAATCAATATTTTTTTGTTTGTAATTTTCGCATATTGAGATTCTTTAATTTACAACCGCTATGATAAAATGTGATTTATTTTTTTCCATAATCTTACATATTTTTGAGAAATTCACTTACCTATCTTGATTTACCTAAGGCGGAAATGGACTGCCACTTATTTCAATGAGGTACCTTAGCATCTCTGTGGGTATCACAATCTAATAATAAGAACCATATTTACCATGCATAAACTATAAGTACAAAATTTACCCACACACTAAAGTACAGTACTTTTAACACACTAAATTTAGGGCCTGCACTAAGAAGTGTTGTAAAATTACACGGGTTTAGCTTTTCTCAATCAAACTTCAGCTCTGGCACTACGCACAGTCTCCCTTCTTCTGGTGTATATTGTTGTATCTTACAGAGAACTATATAAATATATATATATAAATAAACTTGTACGGAACAGATCTTTTAGCTCGCAACTTATGGTTTTCTTGCACTTCATGTATTATTTTTTTTAACATCTATCATCGCAAATCCTTTTTAGATTCGTATATATCAGAGACACAAGCAAACTCAATCAGTTTGTCTGATGCTTGTCACTTAGATTCTTCAGAATCAAAACAACCATTTGTGTTGAAGTTCGCAGTAACATCATAAACAAACCTTCATATATTTATCATTTTTCAAAATTTGCCGCAAATAAAGGTGATTTAATGTTACATTGCAATCAACTTTTGACGTAGTTATATACATTTTAAACCCGTTATCCGCTGAATTTTATATAAGGATTTAACGATTTTTAGTTGTATATAAAGATTTTTGGCAAAGATATTGCGTTGAAAAGCAAAGAGAAATCTTGATGTACTAGGTTCTAGCATCAAATATGAAGGGAGTGGTATTCACTCAAATATGCAAAAGATTTATGAATGAAATCGTGGCTATTCACTATTCTATTTGAATGAGCGGGCTTGAAAGAGATCTAACACAAACTATATTAATTATGTAACTCAATATTCATTTTACATGTCTAGAGCTGCTTTTACATGCTTTCTAGAACTGTTCTAATGATTTCGGTCCAGATAACAGTGGACTTACTTTCTCTTACTCCTAGTAAGAGGAAGTATTGTAATCGTG
>JAAEAF010005183.1:0-20585 GCA_011037195.1 Triatoma infestans
TTTTGAAAATTTGACACGATTACAATACTTCCTCTAAATAGCAGTTAGATAAAGTAATAAAATAGATTTATTAATAAAAGAGTTGATAACTATTGAATTAAGTATTTCACACCAGATTTATTACAATTTATTTACCAATAAATTACAAGGCAAGAAACATATCACTTCCGGCTCCATATTTTTATGAAGAAAAATATTAAATCTCTTAAATAGTATTGTATATAATTCCTATTATTTTATTTAGAATAGATTTTGTTTTTAAGTAATATAATCTAGTTATTACAAAATATACTTCTTCTATACCATCAAACTAACAAAATTGTAATATTAGGACGTTGTTTTTATCATTAGGTTTAATCTCGAATAACTTTAGATTTTATAAATATATTCATAAATAATGTTATATTTAGATATTCATTGGAAAGGCTGAGGTTAAGAGAATTAAGTTCAGATTTAGTAGTTTTAGTTAATATTGCTAAACCGGAAGTGATAGTTTTATATTTCTTTCTTTTATATTTATATTTTTATTGCTATATTTAATTGAGGCTATATAATTAGTGCTAAATATGATTTAAACAAAAAAATATTAATATGAAAGTCATTGCCGGAAGTGTTAAATTAGTTTTGGCTCTTATTTGCACAATGCTTTAATAAACTGGATTATAATCTAAAACAAACGAACCCGACTTTCCTCTTTTAAATAAATAAAGATGGTGTAGATTATACTTGTTCTACTGACAGTGCCTTTTAACATAGATTTTAACGGTAGCTTAAAATTTAAGCCATTCACACAAGTCTTCCAAAAAAATTGCATCCTAAATTTTACGGATATCAATTTTTCGGATAATTGTTTTAAATATAAATGACAAGTTTACCCAGGAGAAATGTATCAAGTAAAAGTTGCTAGCTCTTTATATTTGTACTTTACATTCCAAGAAAAATCGTTGGAGCCGTTTTTAGAGAAAATAGCAGAAAACTGAAAAATACTTTTCAGTAAAAACGCACTTCCGTTTATCCGATTTTCTTCAAACTCGAAAAGTCGACATCATATATTTTCTTTTTCTAATTAATTTATTTAGATGATAGAATTGTATAAAAAACTAAAATAGCACTGTAGAGGAGGAAACCTAATCCCACCCCTCCCTCAAAAGTGCCCTTAAATGAATTTTTCCAGAGAAATGTTTCAAATAAAAGTTATTATTATTATTATACCGGGTGCCTGATAGCGTGGGACCTAAGCCTAAATGGCTTTTATCCAACCGATATCCCCCTTAGCCCATCTGCAATAGTAGCTTACCGGTCAGTATACAATATCCCAAGATATCCTTGAACTCCAACTCGCCCAGGCAATCCTGCGAGAGAGAGTGGTGCCCTCCCAAATTTGCGAAACCTAGTACCAGCGAAACGGGGACACTGACATAGATAGTGGTAAACCGTTTCCCTGACTCCGACGTCGCAATTTTGACAAATGGGATTAGACATCCTCCCAATGTTAAAACAATGTTACTACCCCCACCAAGGTCCTCAGACCTGTCCTACTGAAGGACAGGAGATACTCCGAAACTCCCTGCTTAATTCTTTTTATAAATCTTTCAGCTTGGAGGCATCCCTGCGGGTCTCCCCGGCATTTCTCCAAGACTCTCATCTCCCAAAATCTAATCTGTTTGTCGCGAAACTTCTTCGTGACGGCAACGGCTGGTTCAGGACTACAAAATGGTAATGATGACCCCTCCCTAGTCAACTGATCCGCCCTTTCATTGCCCTCTATTCCCGCATGTCCGGGTATCCAATAGAGATGCACCTTACCCCTCCGAGCCAAAGCATTAAGCCTTCTCCTACATTCTCCCAAAAGGTTCGAGCTCCACTCAAATAAAAGTTGTAGCTCTTTGTATGTGTAGTTGATAAAATAACAAGTCTTATGAGAAAGATTAAAATTAAAGCCATTATTGAGAAAATCGCAAAAAAGTGAAAAAAACCTATCCAGTAAATTGGTACTTCTGGTTGAGGAATTTTGATTGATAACCTACTGTCGAATCCAATGGTAATATCTAAACGGAATATCATGTTTCAACTTTCTACGATTTTTCGTTTTTGAGTTATGCTGTTCACATACACAAAAACACACACACACACACACACACGCATACACACACACACACACACATCGTTTTGTAAAAACCACTTTTTACTTTCTCTTACTCCTAGTAAGAGGAAGTATTGTAATCGTGTCAAATTTTCGATATCGAGTTTTCACCGGAAATATCCGTTTTGAGGTCCCCTGAGTCCAAAAAAGTGGTTTTTAGCAAATGGTCTGTTTGTGTGTGTGTGTCCGTGTGTGTGTGTGTCCGTGTGTGTATGTATGTATGTGAACAGCATTGCTCAAAAACGAAAAAGCGTAGAAAGTTGAAATTTGATATTCCGTTTAGAGGTCACCATGGCATCTGACTGTACGTTATCTGTAAAAATTCCTCAACCGGAAGTACCACTTTACTAGTTGGATTTTTTACTTTTTTGCGATTTTCTCAAAAATGGCTCCGACGATTTTCTTTAAATTTGGTATATCAACTACACATACAAAGAGCTACAACTTTTATTTGAGACATTTCTCCGGGAAAATGCTTTGAAGGGCACTTTTGGGGAGGGGTGGGGTTAGGTTTCCATCTGAAGTGCTGTTTCAGTTTATTAGACAATTCTATCATCTAAATAATGTTAATTAGAATTAAATATGTTTTTGAAATTCCGAGTTTGAAAAAAAAATCGGATAACCGGAAATGCGTTTACTTTACCACTTTACTAAATGATTTATTCACTTTTTCGCAATTTTCTCAAAAAGGCTCTGACGTAGGTTTTTGAAAACTTCGTATATAAACTAAACATGCAAAGATCTAAAACTTATCTAAAACATTTCTCTGCGGAAATGTTCTTTTAAGGGCACTTTTAGGGGAGGGGTAGGGTTAGATTTTCATCTAAGTGCTATCCTAGTTGATTATACAATTCTATCATCCAAACAAAATTAGTTAGAAATAAATGGATGGCTGAAATTCCAAGTTTCAAGAAAATTAGTAAACCGGAAGTGCGCTTTTACTGAACAGTTTTTTCAGTTTTCGACGAATTTCGTTAAATTTGGTACACAACTATAAAATTTGTCAATTATAATTTCGAGAAATGGAGTAAGAGAAAGTTGTGTGAGTGTTTCCCCCAGCGTATTGTTGGATCAGGGACACCTCCCCCCCCCCCCCCCCCAAACGGGGATATTTCCGGTGAAAACTCAATATCGAAAATTTGACACGATTACAATACTTCCCTAGTAGGAGTTATGAGAAAGTAAATAAAATCAGTTCATCTTGTTTCCGGGTACCCATACAAAACATGTTATTTCCGTTATAAAACTCTAATCTTAAAAAAATGGACACTTTTTCAATATTATAATTAGTAAAAAGAAAAGTAACCAAGAATGAATACAACTAAATGTTATGTGATTAATAGTAAATAGTTTAATATAAATTTAAAATGATGATGTCCATTTTTAAGAATTGATCAAATAATAAAAGTGCCATCAGTTATAATACACATAACAGTAGAACATCCTATGTATATGATTTGTCACGCAAGGAACACGTGCTAATTCCTTCTCTTCTCCTTCTCCTACCAGTTAGTTCCATGATAAATACTGTTGGCAAACATTTATTTATTCTTCATTGAACTTAATTGTAAATAAACATAAAATACACACACATATGTTACAATCATTTAACTCACTTACTTGCTAAAATACTTTTTACTTTCTCTTATTGGCTATATTACTGTCGTATCAAATTTTGCTATTACAAATATATATTTGTCGCGATATTCCCAGAGAATTGCTGCAATGACTTTTTTTACTTTCTCTTACTCCTAGTAAGAGGAAAGTATTGTAATCGTGTCAAATTTTCGATATCGAGTTTCACCGGACATCGTTTTGAGGTCCCTGAGTCCAAAAATTGGTTTTTAGCGAAAGGGTCCTGTCTGTGTGTGGTGTGTGTGTCTGTGTGGGTGTGAATGTATGTGAACGAGAGACTCAAAAAAAAAAAAAAACGAAAAATCGTAGAAAGTTCAAATTGATATTCCGTTTAGGTATCACCATGGCATCTGACAGTGGGTCATCTGTCAAAATTCCTCAATCGAAAGTACCACTTTACTTGTAGGTTTTTTTACTTTTTTGCGTTTTTCTCAAAAATAGTTCCGACCATTTTCTTCAACCTCTTGGTATATCAACTACAACATACAAAGAGCTACAACTTTTATTTGAAACATTTCTCCGGGAAAATTCATTTAAGGGCACTTCTTGGGGAGGGCTGGGGTTAAGTTTTTATCTTAACTGCTATTTCAGTTTATTAGCAAGTTTGCCATCTAAAAATGTTAATTAGAATTAAATATGCTGTTGAAATTCCGAGTTTGAAAAAAAATAGATAACCGGAGTGCGTTTTTACTGAAATATAATTTTCAGTTTTCTGGTATTTTCTCGAAAATGGCTCCAACGATTTTCTTTAAACCAGCGTTGTTAACTATACATATAAAGAGCTACAACTTTTATTTGAAACTTTTCCCCTGATAAATTCATTTAAGGGGACTTTTGGGGGATGGGGGTTATGTTTTTCTTTAAAATGCTATCACAGTTGATTATACAATTCTGTCATCCAAATTGAACTAACTAGAAATTAATATATGACCCAAATTCCGAGTTTCAAGGAAATTAGTAAACCGGACAGTTTTACTGGACAGTGTTTTCACTTTTCGACGAATTTCATTAAATTTGGTACACTAACTATAAAATTTGTCAGTTATAATTTTGAGTACTGGAGTAAGAGAAAGTTGTGTGAGTGTTTCACACCAGATTTTTTACTTTCTCTAACTGCTGTTAGAGGAAGTATTGTATGACTTCAGAATATGTATTTGTAGTGAAAACTCAAAATTTAACCAATCGCAATACTTCTCCTCTTACAGCAGCCTGAAGAAAGTAAAACAGATTATCTATCTCGAAATAATATATTTTAGTAATAAGTCTCTATTTTTTAATAGAAAAAAAAAAAATCTGGTGTGAAACACTCACACAACTTTCTCTTACTCTAGTTCTCAAAATTATAATTGACAAATGTTATAATTTGTGTATCAAATTTAATGAAATTCGTCGAAAATTGGAAAAAAAACTTTTCAGTAATTGCACACTTCCGGTTTACTAATTTTCTAGGAACGTGGAATTTTGACAATCTATTTATTTCTAATTAATTTTGTTTGGATGATCAACTATGATAGCACTTTAGAGAAAAACATGACCCCACCTCTCCTCCAAAAGTGCCGTTAAATGAATTTTCCTAGAGAAATGTTTGAATGAAAAGTTGTAGCTGTTAATATGTGTAGTTGATATACCAAGTTTCAAGAAAATGGTCAGAGAAATTTTTGAGAAAATCGTGAAAAAGTGAAAATATCATTTAGTAAAGTTTACCGGAAGTAAACGTACTTCCGGTTATCCGATTTTTTTCAAACTCAAAATTTCAACAACATATTTAACTTTAATTAACATTATTTAGAATGATAGAATTGTCTAATAAACTGAAATAGCACTTTAGATGAAAACCTAATCCTACCCGTTCCCCATAAGTGCCCTTAAATGAATTTTCCCAGAGAAATATTTCAAATAAAAGTTGTAGCTGTTAATATGTGTAGTTGATATACCAAGTTTGGAGAAAATCCTTGGAGCGTTTTTTTGAGAAAATCGCAAAAACGTAAAAGAAACAACTAGTAAAGTGGTACTTCCGGTTGAGGAATTTTGGCACATAACGTACTGTCGGATCCCATGGTGATACCTAAACGGAATATCAAGTTTGAACTTTCTAAGATTTTTCGTTTTTGAGCTATGCTGTTCACATACATACACACACACACAGACCATTTGCTAAAAACCACTTCCTCAAAACTGATATTTCCGGTGAAAACTCAATATCGAAAATTTGACACGATTACAATACTTCCTCTTCCTAGGAGTAAGAGAAAGTAAATAATGTTATTGTATATTTGCTTGCAGGTTATTTCAATGTTAAGTGGTTGTTATTTTTGGAATTGTTTATTTCATGATAACGTAACCCATATCTCTCTCTCTCTATGTGAGCTTACCTCTAAATCCCCATATACTGCCATATGAACCTTTGATATTATATCTTATTTTCTTTTGTTTACCTCTTTCTATTTAAAATTAACATTAACATTATTCAGTTAATTGGAAAAATTACAAATTTAGGGCGATACCTACTCAAAATAAATTAAACAAAACAAAAAAAATCTGGTGTGAAACACTCACACGACTTTCTCTTACTACGAAATGGCAAATTTTTTCTTCACACTTACAATTCTTATTAGTGTTTAAAGCCGTCGGCATTTTTATGGAGAAAATCATAAAAAAAACTGTAAAACCCATTCAGTAAAGTCGCACTTCCGGTCATCCGATTTTCTTCAAACTGGGAATTTTAGCAACTTATATAATTCTAATTAATATCATTTAGTTGACAGAATTGTATAGCACTTCGTTGAACTGAAATAGCACTTTAGAGGAAAACATAACTCCACCCCTCCTCCAAAAGTGCGCTAAAGCTTGGTACGCACTGGGATTCTTTGTTCGGACTCTTTGTCACAGACCCTTGGAAACATGTCGCACACTCTTTGACCCGAAACATTGTCGCTCTGGAAATCGTGTCCGCATCTAGTTTGAATCTGAGCCATGTCGAACGCTCTCAGACATTGCGATTGCACTTTTCGTAGCACTACAGAGTAAAAAAAAAAAAGGGCTACCAAAAAGCCACCACCTTTGTGGAATCGTGAGATGTTCAAGAATCGGAATAAGTAAGGGCACGACGACCTTCTTCTTGACACACTGAAATTACAGGACTGAATGGGATTCCGAAATTTTGTTTGGATTCGTCCAATTGACTTCGAATATCTTTTGGAAATGGTCGGGATCACACATTTCGTAAAAGGAGGCTCATACACAAGCCTCGTAATGTGGAATCTGTTGTCCATATTTTAACAAAAGAAATAATAATAACGCGCGAGAATGGGAGAGAATTCCACTAGGTTTGAGATTAACGTACGCATTGATATTCAGTGTTGAGCAAAACATTGTGTAAAGAACCCTGTTTCGGATGGGATTCAAAAAAATATTAAAACGCAACACACCAGATTCAACAAGATTCATTGTCACGGAGCGACCCGGATGCAAGAAAATGAATCCAAGATGCAGTTCCGCAACGAAGACCCCCGAACAAAGAATCCCAGTGCGTACTAAGCTTTAAATGAATTTTTCAGGAGAAATGTTGCTCAAATAAAAGTTGTAACTCTATGTATTTGTAGTTAATATCTCAAGAAAATCGTGGAGCCATTTTGGAGAAAATCACGAACAAACTAAAAAAAAAAAAAAAAAAATTCAGTAAATTGGCACTTCCGGTTGGTTGGTAGATGTTGCAGTAGGGTTACGCATAGCTGGAAAGCATCAGGAATATTTTCCATGATAGCCTGCTTTTTTTTTGTGATCATCAACCGGTTTCTCGGACGTTCGCCCATAATCAGGATGTTTTTGTCAAAAAACTGTGATAACATAAACTTGTATAGAGCATATTCAAGTTAAAAGAGCAAATTCACTCTTGAGTGTATTAACTGAATTAGCTCTAGTGCAAGTCTACGTCTACGGAAAATATCCCTGATCTGGTTGTTAGATTTTGCCCGAAATCTTCCTGTCTGGATACGGTGGTGATAGACCCAGTTTGAGCTTCCTTTGAGCTTTTTGTTTTTGATATATTCTTTTCACACACATATATATACAGACCATTTTCTAAAAAAAAAACACTTTTTTTGGACTCCAGGAAACCTCAAAACGTGTATTTCCGGTGAAAACTCGATATAGAAAATGTGACATGATTATAATATTTCATTTTACTAATTATAAGAGAAGGTAAACAAAATAAACAAAACAAAAATCAAGTATCCAATGACTAGAACTGTATAAAAAAGAATTATATATATATAATATATCCAAACATTTTTATTTATTTATGTATTATATAAATATATATTTATTTATATAAATAAATAAATAAGCAATAAATAAAAATGTTTATACATATTTGGAGATGTCAAGGTTAGTACACCCTCCCCCCTCGGCCTAGTTCGTCCGCCCTATAGTCAGAATGGTGATAGACGACACTGTTCTCACTGTTCCCACCATCCCGCCCTTCCTGTCACACTCACTGAGTCAGTCTCTCTCTCTCTCTCTCTCTCTCTTGCCTTCTTACTCCAACTTCCGGCCGTTAGGCCTGAGTTGTGGCGGCAACAATCGCGCTTTTTTTTAATTTATTTATTTGTTTTTATTTCACTTTTACGAGCTGGACGAAGGACTAAAAAGCAATGTATATTTTCATTGTTCAGTATCAGCAGGACGCAGGATACGACTTACCTTATGCGCATTTCCGGTGTTAATATTAGTTTCTTAGTATCCATTTTACTTTTCCTTTCTTTTATTTGTACTTTCTCTTATTACTTTATTATTGTGTTCTTATATTACTGTAGTAATAACGTTCGTGTAAAATTAACAGAATTGAATATTCAACAAAAATGCAGCATGTTTTTTGAATTGAATCGTCACCTGGTTAGTACAAATACATTTTTTTAGTGCACGTGTGTGTGTGTATGTGTCTGGGATTGGAAGCGAGAAGCGACTGAGCAAACAAATTTTTCAGTAACAATTTCCGTTTAGGAATCATCCGTGAATGTGATAAGAATGTTAGTCAGAATCGTCCAGCCAGAAATCTGACTTTCTTCTTACTAATATGCAAGAAGTATTATTTTAAGTCTGCATATAATGAGCTCCGAGTCTTTCTCCGGCTCCAACGATTTTCTATAATAAACTTGATATATCAACTACACATACAAAGAGCTACAACTTTTATTTGAATCATTTCTCCACGCAAATTCATTTAAGTGGGCTTTTTACTTTCTCTTACTCCTAGTAAGAGGAAGTATTGTAATCGTGTCAAATTTTCGATATCGAGTTTTCACCGGAAATATCCGTTTTGAGGTCCCCTGAGTCCAAAAAAGTGGTTTTTAGCAAAGGGTCTGTGTGTGTGTGTGGAGAGAGTGTGTTGTAGGTGAACAGCATAGGTCCAAAAACGAAATTTCAAACTTGATATTCGTTTAGTTATCACGATGATCGATAGTGGTTTATCTGTCAAAATTCCTCAACCGGAAGTACCACGCTAGTTAGTGTTTTTTTTTTACGTTTTTGCGATTTTCTCAAAAATGGCTCGACGATTTTCTTTAAACTTGGTACATCAACTACATATACAAAGAGCTACAACTTTTATTTGAAACATTTCTTCGGGAGGGGTGGTTTGAAGGGTACTCTGGGGGAGGGGTGGGGTTAGGTTTTTCATCTAAATTGCTATTTCAGATTATTAGTTAATTCTACCATCTAAATAATGTTAATTAGAATTAAATATGTTGTTGAAATTCAGAGTTTCAAAAAAATCGGATAACCGGAAGTGCGTTTACATTATCACTTTACTAAATGATTTTTTCACTTTTCGCGATTTTCTCAAAAATGTCACCGACGATTTCCTTGAAACTACCTACATAAACTAAACATACAAAGATCTACAACTTCTATTTAAAACATTTCTTTGGGAAAATTCATTTGATGCCACTTTTGGAGGAGGAGGGGGGGTTATGTTTTTCTCTAAAGTGCTATCATAGTTGATTATACAATTCTATCATCCAAATAAAATTAATTAGAAATAAATGGATTGCCGAAATTCCGAGTTTCAAGAAAATTAGTAAACCGGAAGTGCGCTTTTACTTGACAGTTTTTTTTGACGAATTTCATTAAATTTAGCACACAAACTATAAAATTTTTAATTATAATTTTGAGAACTGGAGTAAGAGAAAGTTGTGTGAGTGTTTCACACCAGATTTTTTTGATTGTGGGAAGGGATTTATGTTTTCCTCTAAAGTGCTATTTCAGTTTATTACACAATTCTATCATCTAAATAATGTTAATTAGAATTCAATTTATCGTTACTTTTTGGTTTCCCAACATACTATTTTTTTACAAGGTTGGGTTGTTACCCCCACGCTCAACCACCACTTAATTTTAGGATTTTTGGGATTTACTCCCTTCGTTCATTATAAGTAGTGGTCTCAGGCAGGGAGATGCACTGACGACCATTTTATTCAATCTCGCTCTAGAAAAAGTTATAAGACAAATGGATATGAATCCCAATGATACGATTTTTAATCGTTCCATGCAATACATTGCGTTGACATGCCGGTGATGTTGTTTTAATAGGAAGAACTATGAAGGCGGTAGAACAATTGTTTTGAGCAACAATTGAACTTGAGAGGAGCGCGGCATCGGAATGGGTCTTCGGATCAACTTCGACAAAACTAATATTTGTTAGCATCCAAATATGACAATAGAATCTGTCGGTCATAAACTGTTACAATAAATGGAAAAGTCATTGAAAATGTGAATGCATTCAAGTATTTAGGCGCCATGTTCACGCAGCAAAGGAAGTAAAAGAAAGAAAAGGCAGCCGGCAGCAGATGCGACTTTGCCTCTACGTTCAATCCTCAGGACGAAGTCGCTTTCGAGGAAGCATAACGTTAGGGTCTACAAAACAATAAATAATAATTCGTCCAGTGGTTATGTATGGATGTGAGTCTGGGTTTTAAATGTGTGTGAAGAAAATTTGCTTCGTATTTGTGAAAGGAAAATTTTGAGAAAATAGATGTAATGGAATTTCCTCCAGCTCCCCACAGATGCATGAGCTGTCACTTTCCAAAAACCAACTTCACCAGATGTCCTTCTAAGTCGGCAATGCCCCATGAGGAAACCCGTAAGAATGCGGAGCTTGTTCATAGCTCCGATGCAGGCGTCCGATCTCCGTTGGTTATAATTTCCCAGGCAGATCTTGGTCTGCCGCAATCACAATAATTTACTGTCCAACATAAATATCAGGTGTAAACATATCCTTAGGTAGTAATACGGAATTTCTGGCCTTAAACTGCGAATGTTTTGTAGAGTTGGCTTAGTGATATTGGTAATTTGAGGATATGAGGAATATGAGGATATTGGGATATTGGGGATTTGAGAGAGATTATGAGATTACGATTGGTAGTATAGGGGATGATAACCTCACGACGCCAACGGAGTCGGGCAGCGGTATTATTCGCTGCTATTCAGATGGCTCTAGGCAGGAGGGTACTGGCCTGTCGGGGGCGGGAGCATGGTTTCAGGAGTTGGATAGAGGGAGTTCGGTGGCCTTGGGTGGTTTGGCCACTGTTTTCCAGTCTGAGGTAGTGGGCATCATTGAATGCTGCCACCTTGTGGGGGAGTGGCTAGGAGAGTTTAAGGAAGTGCGGATCTTCTCCGATAGTCAAGCCGCACTAAGGGCTTTGAGTAAGCCTTGGTGGAGTTCGAAATTAGTGGGAGAATGTAGGAGAAGGCTTAACGCTTTGGCTCGGAGGGGTAAGGTGCATCTCTATTGGATACCCGGACATGCGGGTATAGAGGGCAATGAGAGGGCGGATCGGCTGGCCAGGGAGGGATCATCATTACCATTTTGTGGTCCTGAACCAGCCCTGGCCAACGGGGAAGTTGATTCCAAACGGGAAAGTTGATTTTCTGATGGATCTGCGATGTGCGATCTGCGTTCTTCAAACTACTATTTCTAGTATAATGTAGGATTCCACCACATTATAATAAATTACTACGGCAATATGTATTATTTAGTAAAAGTCCCAAGTTTGAAGAGAATTTGCCGATTTGTGAGGCTCTTGAACTCAGCAAGAATCGCGGCAGTTACAAAGACGTTTCGCGACAAACAGATTAGACTTTGGGAGACGAGAGCTTTGGAGAAACGCTGGGGGGGCACGCAGGGGTGCCTCCAAGCTAAAAGATTTATAAAGGCAAGCAAGCAGGGAATTTCGGAGTATCTCCTGTCTCTTAGTAGGACGGGTTTGAGGACCTTGGTAGGGATAGCGACTGGACACACTTGGGTGTCCAGTCACTTGTTTAACATAGGGAGACGCGGCTGAGTCCCCATTGTCAGAACTGGGATTATGGAGTCAGGGAAACGGTGTATCACTACTTAAGTCAGTGCCCCGTTTCCGCTGATCTAGTTTCGTATATTTGGAGGAAGACACCTCCGCAGGATGCCCTGGGCAGTTGGAGTTTTTAGGGATCATCTTGGGATATTGGCATATTAACTAACCGCAAGTTCACCGGTGAGATTATTAAGGTTACGGGGGTAATCGGGGGGATAAGAGCCACATAGAGCTTAGGTCCCGCGCCATTAGGCACCCGAACTATAATAATAATAATAATAATAATAATAGTGATATTGGTGCTCACTTTTGAAGTAGAATCACTTCCACTACCTGTTTTTACTTCCCCCCCCCAGCACCATTTTTTTTGTTGGCTCACTGGACAGTGAGCTGTGTAGAGGGCTCTTGGGAAGAGAAAATCTAAAGGTAGCATAGCTGGGCTCGAACCCGGTGCCCCTCCGTGTGGGAGTCTAGTGCGCTAACCACTGGGCTAATCCCTTCCCTAAATTTGTAATCGTCAGAAAATTTGCCATTACTTAACTGTGTTAAATGCAGTAAGAGAAAGTTGTGTGAGTGTTTCATACCAGATTTTTTTGTTTTGTTTTGTTTTCCATTGTTTTGGGATTTTTTCAAAAACGGTTCCAAACGGGAAAGTTGATTTTCTGATGGATCTGCGTTCTTCAAACTACTATTTCTAGTATAATGTAGGATTCCACCACTTTATAATAAATTACTACGGCAATATGTATTATTTAGTAAAAGTCCCAAGTTTGAAGAGAATTTGCCGATTTGTGAGGCTCTTGAACTCAGCAAGAATCGCGGCAGTATTTCGTGTTAGTTTGTTTTATTATTTAAATGGAACATGATTGAGTATGCATAGATCTCCCTTTGTTAAACATTATAACTAGACATTGATGAAAGAAGAATTTATTTATACGTGACAGAATATAACTATCATCCAATGATGTAATATGAACAATCTATTTAAAATGAAGTTACTTCTCTTGTGGAGAAAGTGAAAACAAACAATTAAGATGCATATATTAAAAAAAATCTGGTGTGAAACACTCACACAACTTTCTCTTACTCCTGTTCTCAAAATTATAATTGACAAATGTTATAGTTTGTGTACCAAATTTAATGAAATTCGTCGAAAATTGAAAAAAAACTGTCCAGTAAAAGCGCACTTCCGGTTTACTAATTTTCTTGAAACTTGGGAATTTTGGCCATCTATTTATTTCTAATTAATTTTGTTTGGATGATAGAATTGTATAATCAACTATGACAGCACTTTAAAGAAAAACATTACCCCACCCCTTCCCTAAAAGTGCCACTCTCTCTAGGAATGAATGTTCCTAGAGAATTCTTTGAAATAAAAGTTGTAGATCTTTGTATGCGTACTTTATATAAGAAGTTCCAAGGAAATCATCGGTGCCATTTTTGAGAAAATCGCGAAAAAGTGAAAAAATCATTTAGTAAAGTGGTAATGTAAACACACTTCCGGTTATGCGATGTATTTCAAACTTGGAATTTCAAAAATATATTTAGTTCTAATTAACATTATTCAGATGAGCGAATTGTCCAATAAATTGAAATAGCACTTTAGATGAAAACCTAACCCAACCCCTCCCCAAAAAGGGCCCTTAAATGAATTTTCTCGGAGAAATGTCTCAAATAAAAGTTGTAGCTCTTTGTTGTGTAGTTGATATACCAAGTGTAAAGAAAATCGTCGGAGCCATTTTTGTGAAAATCGCAAAAACGTAAAAAAAACAAAAAAAAAAAAACTAGCAAAGTGGTACTTCCGGTTGAGGAATTTTGACAGATAACGTACTGTCAGATCCTATGGTGATACCTAAACGGAATATCGAGTTTGAACTTTCTACTTTTGAGCTATTTTGTTCACATACATACATACATACAGACACACAGACACACACATACTCACACATAGACCATTTGCTAAAAACCACTTTTTTGGACTCAGGGGACCTCAAAACGGATATTTCCGGTGAATACTCGATATCGAAAATTTGATACATTACTTCTTACCAGGAGTAAGAGAAAGTAAAACGGTTGTATCATATTACTATTTCTTACACTTGATAAGAGGAAATATTGGGATTGTGTCTAATTTTTAAAAATTGAGTTTCTACTAGAAATATATGTTTTGAGTTCATCCTGGGTTCGAAAAAAAAATTGTTTTTAGCGTGTGATCTTATATTTGTGGGAACAAAATACGAGTATCTCAAAAATGTAAAATGGTAGGTAGGCTCAAAAAAACAAACAAAGTTATTCCATTTTGGTTGCTTACCACCACTAGAAAGTTTCGGTTAAAATCCATCAACAGGAAGTGCGACTTTACTGAAAATGGTTTTTTTTTTTTTTTTTTTTTTTTTTTTGAGATTTTCATTAAACTTCTATCCTATGTATATACATAAAATATCGGAAAATTGAAATTGAGACGAGTATAAGCTACTCGTCTAAAAATAACTACTTTAATATAATTTTGGTTCAACTACTAATATTAAGCATTGCTAGAATTCCAAACTCTTAGAAAATCGGCACCTGCAGAATTAATTTATGCCTTGTCTAGTCCCTTGACTAGTTAGCAATTCGACTCTGGATAGCCCAATAAAGTCTTGCTAGGTGTGCACTTCTGATCACGCATCTAATTCAATCAGGACGCAATTGATGGTTGATTTTTGGACGGGGATAATACTGCGTGTGGCCCAACACACGAAATCGTCAATATATAAGACCGTTAATATTAGGATCAGCTATCGCATCTTGTACAACATCCAGCAATAAGTTAAATAAAAGTGGGCTAAATATAGAGCCTTGGGGAAGGCCCTGTCTAGTTTGCTTATAAGCCGATCTTATGCCATTGTTTCTAATTAAAAACGTTGGGAGAGGATTGAACCTATAGTCTTATGAAGGTTCCCATGGACACCTATGTATTATAGCATTTTGTTTAATATAATATTTTAATCGATATGAGAAGGAGAGAGAGAATTTAGAGTGAATGAATTTAGGAATAAGAAATAAACTAGATGATATGCATTGAACACTGTAAAATGAAATAGAACACATAAACTCGAAGGACTTTACAGTAAAATAGAAGTTAGGTAGCGAGAGAATAATAAAGAGACAGACTGACTGAGTAATAAGAAGGTAGTAGATGTTGCTGACTGGATGTATTGTTGTAAAACTGTTTTTTTTTCTTTTATGGAAGGGGGAAAATGCCTTCGCACGAGTGTGGGACCCGCACCCACTAAAAACCCCCTCCTCCCTCGCAGCATACGCCCACCCCGGAACTGCTAAGGTATTACTTCGGGGTGGTGCCTCGTAATACGCCCTAACGGGCACACTCCAGATTAGCTGGACCCCGTCCTCGGGAGGTCAAGGTGCCGGTTCATCTCAATAATAAAGTAAAACTGTCTTGAACTGTACTGCTGTCACTCTGTTTATATGAATCGAACTCCTGGTCTGCCCTAGGTGGGGAGTAACTAACTTTTGATTCATTTAATGTCTGCTTCTTCGTTCTTCGGATCGTATGAATCTTTAATGATTCGGATCCCTTTACAATATTTTTCCTCTACTAAAGCGCCTCTAACCAAACTAAGAATAATAACCCAACGCAGAAAGGATCCTTAATTTTAGACTATAGAGAATTACGCTGCCGCTATGGCCATTGGAACTTTTATGAGGTGTAAAGCATAGAGGTTCAAAATTAACACTTTTTTCAACCACTTTTCAAATTTGATTAATTTTGATAGTTGAAAAGATTTCATAGTTGAAAATTATTTTTGTTTACAATTCAGGGAAAGTTTATATTATAAATAAACTTGGTTTTACTTGTAATGACTAAATGAATGATTTTAAATGTTCAGACGTATGTTGGGAAAGTGGTCATTAAGATAAAGAATTTCACCTTTTCGTCCAAGCTTTCGGCAAATTGATTTGTCTTCCTCAGGGTTAATTCAGACGTCATTCACCCAAGAAATATTCTAACAGCATATACATACGAGGGTATTCAACAAGTAACGACACAAATCGTAATAGCTCAGAATCGGTTTGTTTAATCAGTATAATAGTTTCAGTGCGTCAAGATGGCATCCTTGTACTTAGTTTCTCATCAGCTGTTCGAGAGTTTTGGTAAGCATAACCTCAAATGTATTCAGTGAACAATGGCGAGTCCGCTTGAGCTTATACCTCGGAAGAGAAAGACGCTCAGTGATTAGTTTTTTAGTTTCAGAGGGGTATCAAAGGAAGTCTCCACGAAATAATGTTGAAAGTGTACGGGAATAATTGTTTGAACCGTTTGAACGTTTACAAATGGGTAGAACAGTTTAAAAGTGGCCGTATAAGTGTCTGTGACGAGTAACGTAGGGGACGACCGGTTGAAGTTGCAACTTCAAATCTCGCATTAACGCATTTATTCAGGACATCAGGCATATTACTTTTGAACACTGAATAGCTGAAGAAGTGTCCGTGAAGAGTGTTGGAATTTTCCATAACATTATTCAGAATAAGCTGCAGTACAAGAAAATTCTATTTCTTTGGTCGTGAAGTACAATTGGTAGGAAAAAACATGTGTATGCCTCTCTGATGGTGGGGGGCCAGTTCGAGCACGATCTGTAATTAATGAGGAGTAAAATTTATAATAAAATAGTACTTTTCTTCTTATTCAATCAAAAAACCGTTATATTATCATTTTGAAATTTCTTATAGGAATCATGTTTTCATTCATAACTTGTAAAATATCGCTCAAAGAAAAAAACCGTTCAAGTAAATTTTTCTTATAAAAAATAGAGGAATCTATTTCTTAAATAAAAACCATACCTCCCCATTTGAAAAAAATGAAGTTAATGCCTGTATCTCGCTTCTGGAAGCACCAAAACAAATTTGCAAATTAAATTTGGTTTTCTAACAAAAAAACTATGGGGATACGTATTTTTTTAGTTTTTTTTTTATAGCTATCTTAGTTTCCGAGAAAAAGTCGTTATCCATGGGACACCCTGTGTACTTAACTCACTTGAATAGGAGTAAGAGAAAGTAAAAATAATGGTTATACGAATTAAAAATATAAATAAATGAGATATTTTATGAATGATTATCAAATAGTTAATATTTTTATGGTAACATGACATTTACAAGTATATTTTAAAAGTTAAGTGACCTGTCTCAAACTTTCTGCCTGTAAATATAATATAAATATCATTTTCCAATTATATAATTAGTTTTCTTTTAACCTTTTCTGTTATATAACATTTAAAATGTTAAAAACACTTGTCAGTAGGATGCTATTGTTAGAATGATTTTTATTTATTTATATATTCAAAGTATTTATCCTTGGATTTAATTAAATATATCATTTAAATTAGATTTATCATATTTGACTGTCTAGTTTATAAAATATAAATTCCGTGCTAGTTACGTCCCATCATCGCCCAGTATTACCTTCTCTTCCTCCTCTTCCCACTATGACGCGATACTTCCAATTAAGCATCCTTCACCTACTAGTTATCACATACCCGCATACAAACGTCCGGGCACCCACACTATGTATCAAACATTGAATCCCTTTCTTTTCATTGGCTAGAAATAATGAGAATAATAAATAAAATGAAATCATATACCTAAGCTTTTTTTTTTTCACTTTCTCTTTACTCCTGATAAGAGGAAGTATTGCGATAATAACAAATTTGGAAATTAAATTTTCATGGGGACATCACACTCTACCACACAACAATGTCATAGACTTTCCACATCCTGGAAAGAGGATGCTACACACCAGGAGCTTTTCTTGATGTTAGGTCAGGCTTTCGACAAAGTATGGCACAATGGTCTCTTGTTCAAACTTCGGCAGATTCTGCCTAATGGGCACTATCGGCTGCTTAAAAGTTATCTGTCTGACCGTGTTTCTTCGCAGTACGAAATGGCGATCAATATTCAGCAGTGTTCCCCATTAGGGCCACGGGTACCGCACGGAAGTATTCTCGGACCGATACTATATTCTATTAGTGCAATGGACAGCCCTACATCTACTGACACACTGTTGGCTACATATGCAGACGACATAGCAATACTTTCAACTCACAAAGACGCCACCACTGCATCCTCACTCCTATAGGAGCATTTAAAACCTTAAACAGTAACACTTCAAGCTTTGGAAAATCAAAATTAATGAAACAAAATGTACACATATAACATTCACTCTGTCGGATGATGTATATTAACAATACGCCTATACCACACGAAAATGACATCCGATATCTTGGACTCTATCTAGATAGGCGCTTGACTTGGAACACATACGTAACGAAAACTCGACAGTCAATGAAAACTAGATACTTCCTAGTAAAACGCTTACTTGACAAAAGATCTAAATTAAACTTGAAAAACAAAGTTCAAATCTACAAATCCATAATAAGACCAATATGGGGACCTACGGACTACAACTCTGGGGAACTGCCAAACCGACACACACTAAACGGATACAAGCTATACAGAACAAGATACTGCGAACAATCACACAATGCCCATACTATGTTTCTAACATGACGCTACATATTGACCTTCAAATCCTATTTGTCCACGACTTAACACAACAACTTTACAAACGATTCTACAGCTAACTAAGAACACACACGAACCCGCACGTCTCAAACCTGTCCTCCCTAACCATTCCTGGAAATTCTCCCAGACGTTTGAAGCGCCAGTGGCCAAGGGACCTCCTGTCACAGAAAGAGGAGTAACAAGACCAGGAAGAGTGGCATTCGCCACCTCCTTCAAGCCACATTTATGTAAGCCCACATTTACTTATTGTATTATTACAGATATAAATAAACAAAATTTCGGGGTAAATAGGAGGGTCATTCAATAAGTAACGAGGCACATCGCTGTAGCTTAAAAAGCGATTTATTTAATCAATACAAAACTTTGGCTACTTTTCAACATACTCTCCACAACATTTATACACTTGTCCCATCCTACTTTGGATTTGTTTGAGTCTCTAGCATAAAATTTTTTGGGTTGATCTCGAAGTCACTTTTACACCTGATTTTTTAACTTCTTCATTGGATTGAAAATGTTTCCCACGTAGAGCCCTCTTTAAGGGGTCGGAAACAAATGGAAGTCCGATGGGGCGAGGTCCGGGGCTGTAGGGGAGACGTGAAAGGATCTCCCACCCCACTTTTTGAAGTGTTTCTTGAGTTAACTATGCCGTGCGTCATAAAGCAAAAAAAATCACGCCTTTAGTCAAGGAGTAATGAATAATGTTATGGACAGATCTAACACTCGCGTGCATTTCTTTCAGCGTTTCAGCTATTAGTTCAACAGTAATACGCCTGTTGTCCTGAATTAACGGGTTAATGCGAGATTCGAGGGAGGAAGTTGGGGTCGTCCATTTCGTTGGGCTCGTCACATACACTTTATACGGCCACTTTTAAACTGTTCTATCCATTTGTAAACGTTCGAACGGATCAAACAATTATTACCGTATACTTTCAACATTATTTCGTGGCTTTTCAGTACCTATATACCCTCTGCAACTAAAAATTTAATCACTGAGCGTTGTTTTGCCGAGATGAAATGCTCGAACGGACTCGCCATTGTTAACTGAATACATTTGAGGTTATGAGTACCAAATACTATCGAACACCTGATGAGAAACTACGTACAAGGATGCCATGTTGACACACTTGAAACTATTGTACTGATTGATTAAAACAAACCGTTTCTAAGCTATTGCGATTTCATTCGTTACTTATTGAATACCCTCGTATGTATATGCTGCTAAAATATTTCTGGTGTGAATGACGTCTGAATTAACCCTGAGGAAGACAAATAAATTTGCCGAAAGCTTGAATGAAAAAGAGGAAGAAATTCTTTATCTTAATGACCACTTTCCCCAACATACGTGTGAAGATTGAAAATCATTTAGTCATTACAAGTAAAACCAAGTTTTATTTATAATATAGATTCCCCTGAATTGTAAACAAAAATAATTTTCAACTATGAAATCTTTTCAACTATAATTAATCCAATTTGTAAAATGGTTGAAAAAGGTGTTAATTTTGAACCTCTTTGCTTACTCTTACTCTTACTTATTGAATGATTCTCGTACATATTTTGAGACTTACCAATTACGAAAATTATATTTTTAGCGTCTGAGGAGATGTTTGTTTGTCTGTCTGTCTGTGACCAAAATATCTCAAAAATGAAAAACCATAGAAAGCTCGAACTTGATATTTCTCTTAGGTACTATCATAGAGCATCTAACGAAGTGGTTTCGATCAAATCCATCAACCGGAAGTACGACTTTACTAAATGTATTTTTTTTGTTCTCCAGTTTTTTTCGCGATTTTCTCTAGAAATTTTTCGCGGACTGGCAGGAAATTTTTTGCGGTCGGTCTCGTTGAAGAACACTGCTCTAGCATATCAGGATGTAGTCTCCA